>RJWJ010000793.1:0-44536 GCA_004363605.1 Indri indri | reverse complement strand
ATATATATATTTATCTATCTATCTATCTATCTATCTATCTATCTATATATATATATATATATTTAGTTGTCCAGATCATTTCTTTCTATTTTTTAGTAGAGACGGGGTCTCGCTCTTGCTCAGGCTGGTCTTGAACTCCTGAGCTCAAGAGATCCACCTGCCTCGGCCTCCCAGAGTGCTAGGATTACAGGCGTGAGCCACCGCGTCCAGCCTGTAGCTATTTTTTTAAAAAATAAATGAAAATATATCAAGATCTGTAAAAGTTGACCAGTACTGAAACAAAATGCTGCAGTAGAGTGAAGACTCAGAAAAATCCTGCTGCTCTATCAACAATCATGGAAGTTTGTATGACCCATCAATTAGAAGCACAGAATTTGGGTCAGTGTATAATTCAGCTGTCAATTTTGGGATCAAAAAGATAAGAAGAGGCTCAAGGGACTTTTCAATCATTCAGCATAATAAGCAACAAACAAAAGATGTTGCAAATAATTCAGCAAAGTTAAAAAGAACTTAAATGTTAGTAATATCTGGAAACTGTGATTAAGTTCATGTAAAGCACACTAACATCCTTATTCTAGAAGAAAAATACCAGCAGCAAAAGAAACAAGAGCTCTAACAGTCACCAACAAATTTAGCATGTTGTTAAAAGGTGAGAAATTGCAAAAAACTAAAAATAGAACTACCTACCATATGATCTAGCAATTCCATTGCTGGGTATATAAATAAGGATGGGAATTCAGTACATTGAAAAGATACCTGCACTGCCATGTTTACTGCAGCACTAAGCACACTAGCCGAGATAAGGAATCAACCTAAGTGTCCATCAACACATGAATGGATAAAGAAACTGTGGTACATATACACAAAGGAATATTACATAGCCACAAAAGGAATGAAATCCTGCCATTTGCAACAACATGGGTAGAACTGGAGAACATTACATGAAATAAGCCAAGCACAGAAAGACAAATCTCGCAAGTCATCTCACTCATACGTGGAAGCTAAATGTTGACAACTTATCTCTTGGAAACAGAGAGTAGAATGACAGTTACTAGAAGCTGGGAAGGATAGCAGGACAGAGGGTGGATAAAATGGGATGGTTAATGGATGCAAAAACAGATAATTAGATAGAATGAACAATATTTGATAGCACAACAAAGTCGCTATAATCAACGATAAGTTAGGGCACACTTTAAAATAACTAAAAGAGTGGAATTGGAATGTTCCTAACACAAAGAAATGTTAGATGCCCGAGGTGACGGATACTCCAATTACCCTGATTGGATTAATTCCCATTGTATGCCTGTATCAAAACATTACATATACCCTATAAAGGTATACAACTATTTTGTACCCATAATAATTAAAAATAAAGCATTAAAAAGTAAATTTTTAAAAAGTTAGAAAGTGGAAAAATTCAAGGATGTTACAGACTTTGTCCATTCATACTGAACTTTGACACAAAAGAGCTAATTACTAGACATCTTTTCTCAATAATTAAGATTACAAAGCTAGAAAAATTATTATAGAGCTGCCTTAGGAAAAGGAAAAAAATCTGTATCTCTCCTCTCCCTTTCCCTACCACCAAGCCTCTTTATTGGAAGAAGGCTGTATGATACAGTTTATCATGTTGGAAATACACCCATCTTGACACAAATAATATTTAAGCTTTTTGAGGGTAAAGTTAAAGAAGTTGGTGGGATGCAAAAACTGAATTAAAATTGTAGCCATAGGTTGAATGAAGCCTGCAGGAAGATACGTGAACATTCTTTGGTCCTGGTTCAATAGCTATAAAACAGACCTATAGATCTACATTTACATAACCCTCCCAAAGGCAATTTAGATTTAAATTCAGCTTGTTTAGCTGCCGCTCTGGTTAACTTAACTCCAGAGCCCAAGCTTGCTACAGTAATCGGAGTGTGTCAAGGGCCACACAGGAGGAAATGAAGGGATAGAAGTGGCAAATTTTGCTCCATCCCAGCCGAAGTCTCTCCTCTGTGACCAAAATTCTCCAGAATCATATTACATTTCCTCTTACCTGTAAGTACCTGAAATGAGGGGAAAGCGCAGGTAATCTCTCTAACCTGACACAAGCAAAACCCTTAACACATAGAGAAGGGAAAGAAAAAACAAAGAGAAGAAGAGGGGAGAAAAAAAGCCGGAAGAGGGAAGAGGGAGGTGAGTATTTTTATAAGCCAAGATGTAGAGTAAAATTAAACGTGGGGGGGGGGGGGCGGGGAAGACAAGGATGGTATCCTATCTCATTATATTCCACTCCGAAATTTAATAGCTGACAACTACCAAACACTATAGGCCAGTTCCCAGTTCCCGTCCCTTTCTTTTTCTGCGGGCTTATAATCTCTTAATAAAGTTTATTTCATTCAGCTCTTTGTCCCCAAATTTCCATTACAATATTTAGGAGGACCATATGAGGAAATAATCGATATAACCACATGGCCCATCTGGGTTCTCTTCACTCACAACTCAGAGACCATGAGGAATAGTGTTTAGTTCTGGGTGCTACACTTTACAAAGGTTATGCAAAAACTAGAAGGAAGAGGCAAGCATCTAGGATAGGGAAGGGACTCAAAACCAAAACGAGAGAGGACCTGGATGTGTTCAGCTTACAGAAGAGAGACCTTCTAATACTTGAAGGGCTTTCACATAAGAAAAGGCCTATTATTGTTTACTGTGGCCTTGAGGGGAAGAGCTAAAATTATAGGTAGAATAGACAGAGAAATTTCAACTCAATAAAGGGAAAAAGCTTTCTAAAGCAGCAGGTCTACTCGAAGAAAGAATAGGCTGCCTCAGAAGACAGCTTCCCACCCTGAATAGCCAAAGCAACATTGAGCAAAAAGAACAAAGCTTGAGGCATAAGACTACTTAACTTCAAAATATACTACTAAGCTACAGTAACCAAAACAGCATGGTACTGGCATAAAAACAGACACACAGACCAGTGGAACGAAATAGAGACCCCAGAAATAAATCTGCACATTTATAGCCAACTGATTTTTGACAAAAGTGCCAAGAATATACACCGGGGAAAAGACAGTCTCTTTAATAAATGGTGCTGGGAGAACTGGATAGCCACCTGAAGAAGAATGAAATTAGACCCTTCTCTCTCACCATTGTACAAAAATCAACTCAAAATAGATTAAAGACTTAAATGTAAGACCTGCAACTACTAGAAGAAAACACAGAGAAAAGCTCCATGACATTGGTCTGGGCAATGATTTTCTAGATATGGCTTCAAAAGCACAGGCAACAAAAGCAAAAACAGATAAATGGAATTACATCAAACTAAAAAGCTTCTGTACAGCAAAGGAAATAATCAATGGAGTGAAAGACAATCTCCAGAGTGGGAGGAAATATTTGCAAACTATACATTGATAGGGGTTAATATCCAAAATACATAAGGAATTAAAACAACTCAATAGCAAGAAACTAATAATCCGATTTTAAAATGGGCAATGGATCTGAATAGACATTTCTCAAAAGACGACATACGAATGGCCAACAGGTATATTAAAAAATGCCCAACATCACTAATCATCAGGGAAATGCAAATCAAAATGAGATATCACCTCACTCCTGTTAAAATGACTATTATCAAAAAGATGGAAGATAATAAGTGTTGGTGAGGATGTGGAGAAAAGGGAACACCAGCACACTGTTGGTGAGAATGTACATTAGTAAATTAATACAGCCACTATGGAAAACAGTATGAAGTTTCCTCAAAAAATTTAAAAAAAGGTAGCATATGATCCAGCAATCCTACTACTGGGTGTATATATCCAAAGGAAATGAAATCAGTATGTTCAAAAGATATTTTCACTCCCATGTTCATTGTAGCACTATCCACAATAGCTAACCTAAGTGTCCATCAATGGATGAATGGATAAAGAAAATGAAATACTATTCAATGAAATACAATGAAATACTATTCAACCATAAAACAAAAATCCAGTCATTTGTGACAACATGGATGAACCTAGAAGACATTCTGTTAAGTGAAATAAGCCAGGCACTGAAAGACAAAGTGCATAATCTCATTCATGTGGAATCTTTAAAAAGTTTACTTCACAGTAAAGACATCTGCACCTGAATGTTTATGGCAGCATAATTCACTATTGCAAGGATGTGGAAACAACCCAAGTGCCCGTCAATCCATGAGTGGTTTATTAAAATTTGGTATATGTTTACAATGGAATATTACTCAATCATAAGAAACGACAGTGATCTAGAACCTCTTATACTTTCCTGGATTAAACTTAAGCCCATTATCCAAAGTGAGGCACCACGAGATCAGAAGAATGGGTTCCACTTGTACTCGCCGTCGAATTGGTACTAACTGATCAACACCAGGGTGATCACATGGCAGTAATACTCTCGAGGGATTGGGGGATGGGGGGGTAAATCCGCAACTAAAGGACACGGGGAACATTGTAGGGGGGGAAGGGCATGTCTTTAACCCTCGCTTGGGTGAGGCAAAGACATAAAGTGTAACCATAATGTTTGTACCCTCATAATACCCTGAAATAAAAAAATAAATAAATAAAATAAATAAATGAATAAACATTTTTTTAAAAAATAAACAAAAAAAGTTTACTTCATAGAAGTCAAGAATACAGGGTGGTTACCAGAGGCTGGGGAGATTATGGCAACAGGGAGATATTAGTCAAAGGATACATACTTATAGTTAAATAACAGGAGTAAGGTCAAGAGATCTACAGTACAGCATAGTGACTACAGCTGATAATAAATTGTGTTCTCATCACAAAAATGATCACTATGTGAGGTAATACATTAGTTAGCTAGATTTAGCCATTCCACAATGTGTACATACTTCAAAACATCATGTTGTACATGATAAATACATACAATTTTACAGGTCAATTAAAATAAATAAAGGAAAAGAAGAAGAAGAAGAAGAAGGAGAAGAAGACAGAGTCCCAGTTCATGCAAAGGGAAGACAACCACTTAGCAGACAGCAGAGATGCTTGGAAAGAGATTTAAGTACTAATTGAATGTTTGGGACCAGGTCAGTGTTTCTCTAAGTGTAGTTCAAGGACAAACTGAATTAGAACTACCCGAGGTGCTTATGAAAAATGTAAGTTCAGAAAATGACAGAAGTTCAGAAAATAATGCAATTTCCTGGATCACTCTCTTAGGTTCCATGACTCAGAAGGGGGAATGGAATCTGCACTTTAACAAACTTTCCAGGTGATTCTAATGTACACTCAAGATTGAGAAGGACACTAGGTGACCTCTGAAGCTTCATCTATCACTTATCCTCCAATATCTCTCCGCTGTCCAAACAGTTACCCTGCTTTGATCATTTTGTTGTTGTTGCCTCTGTCAGAAAATTACCCTCACTCAAGTTTCACTAACCTCTTCTCTATTGAAATTCTATCCGCTCCTTCAAAACCAGCTTAAATGAAAGGCAAATGGTTTCTTTCTGATTTTTCAGTTACACATGGGCCCTGATTACTCTAAACCCCTGTATTGTTACTTTGTACCATACCAATGGGACTTACTACTGTACAGTGGAGTTAAAAATACACATCTACATACTATAAATACTTTGAGGGAAGGTCTCTGTCTCATTACCCCATTGTATCCTCATTGCCTAGCACAGAAGTTGGCACACATTGTGTTAAAAACATAAAAAATATTTGTTTAATGAGTAAATATCTTATATCATGGATATTTTGTGCTTACTCAAGTGTAAGTTCTTTGAAAGCCCCAGGTGCTCATCTCTAGTCATTGTGATCCTAGCATAGTGCTCTGCCATTTTCTTTCTGGGTTTTCAGGAAATGAGAAAATTTTACAGACAGTTGTCTCAGATAGTGTCCACCACCAGCTCTTATAACTCCCACTAGCCTTAAATGCATACCTTAAAATTGTTTTGTAAACGACAAACATTCAAAATTCCTCAAATATAATGATCAAGAGTTACAGAAGACAGGCAAAAGAGTAATGACTCCCATTTCTTCCCCAGTACAAGGATGGTGACCACACATGACGACGATAGTGCCAGAGAGCCATGTAGGAATAAAATGTTAATAGCGTCATTAGTCCTTCCAACTCAGGGGGGTCCTTGTTCCCACACTCACCCTCAACACTGGCTCTTTCCTCTCTCCTGCATACTTTATGTCTCCAGCCTGTGGTGAAAACCACCCTCCCCATCTCACCCCAGTGGCCTTCTATAGCTAGCACCCCATTTCATCCACTCCTTTTCACCCTGAACTTTTTGGATAAAACATCAACCACTGTCTGCCTCCACTTTTCTACCCCAATTTACTCTACTCCTGGCATTTGTTGCCAAGCCATGCTTGATCCTTTCTCTTATACCTGTCTCTCCTTTTCATTCCCACCTGGGGTCCACTGTTCCATAGGAACTGCAATCTGCAAAGTCAGGAGTAAGTTTCTAATCAGCAAAACCAGTGACCTTTGACCCTTGGGTTTGTGAAGAAGTTTTAGTTCGGGTATCTGAAAACTACTGTCTGTAGTTTACTTGAGGACAGAAGACCTAGATATATTTAAAAATGTAAACATTACAAGAAATACAAACTTTAAAAATCCTCATTCTTTCAGAAGCATCTACCAATGTAGAAGGGCTCTTTTTCCTTTTACTTTTTAATTGAGGGCATCTACCTGGTTCCATCCTCTACTCTCTGTTCCCTTTCTCCATTTTTGTCCTACAGAAAACAGAAACGCAACAATACTTCTACTACTAATAATTATCATTAATTGAGGCCACTAAGCTATGTACTTTACATATTAGAGTTATTCCTCATGACAACTATAGTATTGTCCTATTTTCAAATGAGGACCCTAAAGCCCAAAAAGGTCAAGTAACTCAGAACCTAAGATTATACCATTACTAAGGGATTAATCTGGGATTCCAACCCATATCTATTTAGTTCTGATGCCAATACCGTTTACCACTATAAGATGCTGCCTCTTAATAACACTAATAGCGTCAATTATTATTGACTAATTACTAAGTTTAAGAAAAGCCATTTCCAGGGGGAAGGAGGGGTAAGGGCAACATACGTAACCTAAACATCTGTACCCCCATAATATGCTGAAATAAAAAAAAAAAGCCATTTTTTAGTAAGATAAAACTAGTGGTGATGTTCAGGATGGATTGGAAGGAAATTAACTGGAGGTTGGAAAACCAATTAAAGATGTAGTAATTTAGGCATGAAGCCATAATGGTCTGCACTAGTATGCTGGCAATAGGGATGGAAAAAAGAGGCGGATATAAGAGAAATTATGAAAGATGAATCCAAAGAACTTGGCAACTGCTTAAACATATGAAGTAAGAGAAAAGGAATTAAAACTGATTTAAATTATAAGTCTGTGTGACCAAGAAACAAAAAGGGTGCCATGAAGTGAAATAGGTAAGACAAGGATAGGATCAGAGTTTATGAGGGAGGAAATGATAAATTTCTTATTACAATTACTGAAAGTAAAAAAGTAACAGGACCTAGATGTGGGAAGGTGACCACTTCAGAGTAAAAATACCTTTCTGTCTTTCCTTAATGTGCCAATGAAACAGATGTGAAAAGGACATCAATTCACCTAAGAACACAGCTCTCTGACTGGAGTAAATACCCTCATGTTTCTTGTAAGCAATCCCTTTCTTTTCCCAACTTGTGAAAACTGCAATGACTGCAAATTCCAACACCATTCACTCAAAGAAGATAGCTAATAGGTCTCATCTGTTTAGCTGGAAAGCATGTAACAGGTCCTTCATAAGAAGACCACAGACAATAGTTTGAGTGAAAATTTATGCAAAGTAACAGATCAGTAATAGTTTTACACCAGCAGGGCTTCGTGTCTCATTATTTTATACAGACTACTAATAGAGTTTAGTATTAGAATTTGAAAAGGAACAGAAAATGGAAAGCTCTCCCCACAGAATTTATTGCACTCTTTCAGCTATTATGGGTTTCATTACAGATTTCTACTCCAAGGCGTTATTCTTTATTTTCAAAATGTGGCTCATACTTTAAAAATGGCTTTCTGGGAAACCTCTATATTTGCATGAATTCAAGTGAAACTCTGTCTGCTGTCATCATTCTGTTCAGCAGCTTGTTACATATTTTATAGGGTTCAAAGTGATTAACAATGGACTCTTCTACAGCATTCCATAAAACAACAAAATCAACAGTAAGGCTCAGCAAAGTAAACATCCAGAGTGCCATTAAATATTTGGTTTATAGTTTTTAAATGACAAGTTTTAAAAAGAAATGCTATGATGTAGCTGAGGAAGTAACTACGGCAACACCCCGCTGACTGAGGATAGCCTGAAAACTGGATAGATTCTGTATGAAGAATGACCCTACTTGCTTAGCTCTTCAACATTCTCTTATGATATCCACTGGAACAAATGTCTCCCTGCATATCATCCTAACAGAGAGAGATGATAGAAAGAATTAGAATGCTACAACAGCAATAAATGCTACATAAATAAATCAAGCTGCTTTGTAGAAGAAGACATCAGAAAATGGGGTAAGTTTCAAATGGTGCAGGAAAGTTGAAGACACATTCTAAATCCAACCCTTTATTCTATATACTCATGAAACAGAGCCATGCACACCAGGTCTCCCATCAGCAGGACGAAAAGTATTCCCTTTTGTTGAGGGAGATAATAGAAAAATAAATGCTAGGAAGTTTTTCAAAGGAGATCAAAAGGCGCAGTGATTAATGACTCTGATGTACTTCAAAATGAAAATTCTTCAAGCAAGTAGGTCTGGGTTTCAAGTAATTAACCTAACACTTGCACAATGGATTGCTACAAAATATAATGAAGTTAGAGTACAAAACACTGTCTGATAAATGTTAACTTAATGTTCATGTCCTCTGGTGGACACAGCTATTTCATAAGAGAAGAGCACAAAGCTTTTAAAAAAATGGGGGAAACATTCTGTTATGTATCTTATTAGTCTACTTTTGGGGTTAAAGAATTTAAAGTTCACATACAGAATGTTGGGTCATAAAGCAATGAAAATCATCACACTCTTAAGAAAATGTAAGTCACAAAAAAAATCTTTCCACGGTGGTTTTCAAAAAGCATCATTACTATAAAATTAAATATTGGAAAGAATAATGTCAGTTCATGAAAAAATGAAACCTCACTCATTTAATAAAAGCTAATAAAAATGAGGAGAATCAACGTAACATTATCAGCTTAAAGAATGTCATTGCCATCTGGACTGTCCAAGAGAAACCAACACTTCCTATAACCAGAAACCTCCTTTCCAGAAAAAAGAATAAAAACTGATTCTGTTGCCTTGGCAGCACAGCCAATCATCATGATGAAACAGAAAATCCAAAATCGAGGTTTACCCAATACTTACAGAGCACTGCCCCATCATCTTTTTGTTTTCAAGTTTATCTTAAAATTTACAAATAGTGAAATTCACCGTTTTGGTGTAATGTACTGTTCTGTGAGTTTAAAAATGCATAAACTCATGTATTTGCCACCACAACAATCAGAAAACAGCTCCATCACCCAAAACTTGTGCTGTCTCTTTGTAGTGAAATTTTTACCCCACCCTTAACCCTGGCAAATGCTGATCCGTTTTCCAATGCTATAGTTTTGCTTTTTACCGAATGACATACAAATGGAATCATACAGTAAATAGCCTTTTGAATCTCGATTTTTTTCACTTCGCGTAAAACATGTGAGACAACATGCTGTTGGTGCCTATCAGTAGCTCATTCCTTTTTATTGCTGAGTAGTATTCCATAGAATGGATATACCACAGATCGTTTATCCATTTACCAACTGAAGGGGCATTTAGGTTATATCCAGTTTTTCCCAACTATTAATAATGTTGCTGTAAGCATTCTGTTTCCGGTTTTTGTGTGAACATAAGTTTTCATTTGTCTAAGAAGTGAAACGTCTGGGTCATATATAGGTGTATGTTTAACTTCATAAGAAACTGCCAAACTGTTTTCCAAAGTGGCCATACCATTTTGCATTCCTCCAAGGAATGTATTAGAATTCCAGATGCTCTCAATCTTTGATCGTACCTAGTATTATCAGTTGTTTTCTATAAAGTCTTTCTGATAGGTGTGTAGTGGTATCTCATCACGGTTTTTGTTATCTCCTTGTGGTTTTCATTTGTGTTTCTCTAATGACCAATATGTTGGGAATCTTTTCATGTGTTTGGCTGCCATCTGGATGTCTTCCTTGATGAAGTGCCTGTTCAAATCTTTTGCCTTCTTTTTGTAAAAATTGAGTTGTTTGCTTACTTATTGTTGAGTTTTGAGAGTTCTTTATATAGTCTGGATACAAATCCTGTGCCATACATGTGGTTTGCAAATATTTTCTCCCCTTTGTAGTCTTTCTTACGTATCTTCTGAAGTATCAGTGATTTTTTTTAATCATTCCCCTGCTCTAACAGTTTGCCATAGCCTTTTGCAAATCATCTGGCATGGCATTATAATAAGCACTTTGAAGGAAATAAATACAGTGACATGATAAACATAGGGTTATCAAGAAAGCCTCTCTGGGACGGTGATATTTAAGCTGAGATCCCAATGATAAGAAGCCAGGGAGAAGAATATCCAGAGAAAACAGCAAAGCAAAAGCCCTGAGGTGGGGAGAACTTTGGCAAGTTCAAGGAAGACAGGGTAGGACCTGTGGCTGCAGCTCAGTCCAGGAAGCAGAATGAAATATGAGAACAAAGGAGCAGAGGCAGAGATCAAACCTTTTAAGGTCTCACAGGCCTTGGAGGAGTTTGAAGGTGAGACACCACTGAAGAGCTGTAAGCAAAGAGAGTAACTTGACCTTCCTTAACCTTAAGAAGATTTGTCTGGCTACTACATAAAGAATTAATTAGAGAGGCAAGCAAGAAGACCAGTCAGGAGGCTACTACGGTCCGGGCGAGAAATGCTGTTGGTGTCAACTGGAATGGTGGCAGTGGAGGTGGCCTGCTGTAGGTGGAGTCAAGGTGTATTTCAGAAGAGTTAAAACCAACAGGATTCTCCAGAGGGCTGAAATGTAGAGAATAAAAAATTAGAAGAATAAAGGATGACTCCTGTGCTTAGAGACCAAAAACAGGATGGATAATCGTGACACTTAGTGGGATGGAGAAGAACTGATTAGGGGAGTGAAAATCGAGATTTCCATTTGGGACATACTAAGTTTGAGATTCCTAAGAGATATCCCAGTGGAGATTTCAAGTCAATAGCTGGAACATAATGAAGAGGCCTGGGCCAGAGCAATAAATTCAAGAGCCAGAAGCATATACACATATGAGAAAGGAAAGTATAGGTAGAGAAACTAGGGGAGTTCAGGATCAAGCTCTTAAGCACTCCAACATTATATTGGAATATCATTTTTACATGACCGTCCCTCCCCTAACTGGCCTGTAAGTTCTTCAAATGCACAGTTCATGTCTTTTTCACATCTGTATCTAATAAATTTTGGTGCATGATACTTGATAAGTGCTTAACAAGTATTGTGCCTGAACGTCACAGGCATGATATGTAAGGGAAGATGATGTCATAATGTACATGGCATACCAGAACTGATAAAGATGAGCAACCCTAAGGAGACTGTAGTCCCAGAAAGGAAGCTTTAACACATCAACTGCCATGTGAGTTATATTTAACTCATGCTAGTTTTGAGCCCGGGGCCTCATGAAGCATATATAACTCACACATCTCTTTACATTGGGAGCCACAAGAACTATTTTTCAAGTTGCACATAACTCACACGCAGAGAACAATAAAAAATAACAAATTTTTCATTAAATTAGAAAGGATCATTTTTTTCCAAAGGTTTTATTCTATTTTCGTAATAAAACACTGTTGCCCCAAGGAAAAATTTTTTTTTCTAGTGTGGCAGTCATATTAAGGGCCAGATTTTACTCAGTCTGGGATGGGTAACTAATTTCTCAAGCAAAAAGAAGCAGTTCAAAACAGCAGATGAAAACATATGTTTGCAAATAAGTTACTTTTTGTGTAGAACTATTCTGAGGATTCTCTTTTCTACTAATCTTCATTCCCTACCTGCAAAATGAGTTCTTTCTTTTTATTAGAGTTTAAAAGCTAATAGGTCAGATAACTGGGCTAAATTGAGACTGAATATCTTTGGATCTGATGATCTGAGCATGAACTTGATGTTCCTGAGAATGTAAAAGGACCCAAATAGTCCCTGTCACTGCTACCCTAGATTCCTTCCATATTTGATTTGTCTCCCCACAAAAGACTAAGGAAATAGCCTAAACAAAAGCTGAAGATAATCCTGTCATGTTATAAGATTCCCTTCCTCAATGGTTTAGCTTTATTGGAAGAAAAAATATAATAACTCAGCAAAAGCTGGAATAGACAGATTCCCTAATACAAGAACTCCTAACTAAAGACATCTGAAATCATTCTAGCAGTTTTCAAAACATATTGTGAGTTTTCATTGTACCAACATAATTCTATACAAACACAAAAGTCTCACTTTGTGGTCAGAAGCAAGGTCATTTTGATTATTTGGAAAATGGAAACTGGCAATTTACCACTTATATGAATAACAGTAAATTGAAGAATATATTGATTCTCTTTGCTTCTTTAAAACAAACGAGAATACACAAAAAATTTAAGTATAACATAAAAAAAGGCCATTTTATGAGCATCATTGCCAGTTGAATACTTTAATTATATGACATTAAACTTTCTATTAAAGGTATTATTTCAAAGACACCAGGCAAAGTAGAATTCATGTTATATAAAAATCTGACCATCTTTCAATAGCAAAGATTTATTTATCACTGAATATCCATGAGCACAATTCTCCAGCTAGCTTGCAGTTAGGTGGAGCCATGTTATTGGCTCTAGCCAATGGGCTGTGAGTAAAAGAACATGTCACTTTCATGTTGAAAAATTTAAAGGCTATTGCATGAATATCCAAATCTGGCTTCCCTGCTGCTGTGACCAAGGAGGCGACTTATTCCAGATGGTACACATATAAGTTAGTGGAGCCTACATCAGCCTAGGTCCTGAGATGTGCAGTGTCAACAAGAAAGAGACTTTTGCTATGCTAAGTTACTGAGATTTTGTTTTTGTTGTAGTTACAATACAGCTTAGCCTGTCCCTACCAATACACCTTCACAGTTGAAAATTATGTTCATGGGTAAAAGAACCCACTTCACACTACACAAATATACATTTAATTTGCAAGTATAATTATCTGCAAAGACTGATTATTTTAAAGTGCAGGTCAACATGTAGCCTTTGATTTTAAAAGAGTCATTTCATTTCTTATTGTTATGTCCTGAATTGATTTGTTCTATCTTGCTTTGCAACATAACATGGATAGAGTTTAAGCTTTGTGTTATTTCATTTGTTTCATTCTCTTTAGGGGATCATCTCAAACTAGCTTATGATATAAATATCGATTAGAAAATCTTAGCAAAACAGTTTAATAGAGTGGCAAGTCAATGCTAATATAATTATTTCAGGGAAATAAGCTGTTTGCTTACTAAACTTTAACACATAAGTTAACGGATTTCTCCATTACAACACCAAATTTCCAAGGATCTGAATCTAAATCTTATACAGCAAGAAAATGCAAACAAATCTTATTTCTACATGAGTCTCTCTGTGTATTTAAGGTATGTTTTCTTCCTTTCCAACTTAACAATATCACGACAATCATCAAACAGTTGGATCTGAGAAATGATAAAACCAGTCTGCCCCTTATGTCATTTCTACCCAGGAAGCTGACAGCACATTGCTATTTGTTTTTTGGTTGGTAACATTAGTCCGAACATCATCATGCACACTGTAGTTGTGTATTTATTTTCCCTTCCAAGAAAAAAGAATTTACTAGTGTAATGTAAGAACAACAGGACACTCTAATAGCTAGCGAATTTATAATAAACAAAAAGAAGTGCTTCTTCATACACCATGTAGACACTCAGCCAACCCACGGAATTTGTTACTAATCATTACACAGGGCATTTTTTTTAAAGCTGGATAACTTAATTGATGAAATCTTTAATTTTTGTCATCTATGAAAGTAATTAAATTTTGTGCTTCAGGAAATCTTTCACTCTCATTCTGTTCACCCTCTGGGGGTGAAGGAAATGACAAAGTTTTATAGCCACAGACCTCGATGTCTCCATTATGAATACCCAAGGCAAGTCAAATCCACCCTTAAGTCCTAAAACTCTAAGTCCTAGGTTGGTTAAAACTCTGACCTTCATAATTTCCTTCCTAAGAAATATGAGTTTTTGTTTGCTTTTAATAGCCTTATTGAGGATTAATGGAAACAAACTGCATATATTTGAGGTGAACAATTTGATAATTTTTGACTTATGAAATCGTCACTACAATCAAGATAATGAAAACATCCATAACCCCCAAAAGTTTCCTTATACCCCTTCGTAGTACTTCCCTCCTGTATCTCCCCCCTCTCCCTCCTGGTTTTTAATCTGTAGTGCTTTCTGACACTGTAGATTATTCTAAGGTTTCTAAATTTTATATAAATGAATCGTATAGTATGTATTCCTTCTTATTTGGCTTATTTTGCTCAACATAATTATTTTGAAGTTCATCCATGTTGTTGCATTTATCAATAGTTAATTCTTTTTATTGTTTTCTATAGCATACAATAAATTATAACATGTTTCTCCATTCATCTATTGATGGACATTTTGGTTATTTCCAGTTTTGGGTATTACTTGCATTTGTGTGTAAGTCTTTGTATGGATATATGCTTTCTTGTTATTCTGTAAATACCTAGGAGTGACATAGCAAAATCACATGTAGGTGTATGTTCAACTTTTTAGGAAACAGCCAAACTGCTTTCCAATGTGGTTATACCATTTTACATTCTTGCCAGCGGAGCAGCAGAGTATGAGAGTTACAGTGCCTTTACATCTTCACCAACATTTGGTACAGTCAGTCTTTTACATTTTAATCGGGCCAGGCGTGGTGGTTCACGCCTGTAATCCTGCCATTCTGGGAGACTGAGGCAGAAGGATTGCTTGAGCTCAGGAGTTCGAGAGCAGCCTGAGCAAGAGTGAGACCCCATCTCTACTAAAAATAGAAAAAATTAGCCAGGTGTGGTGGCGTGCGCCTGTAGTCCCAGCTACTCCGGAGTCTGAAGCAAGAGGATCACTTGAGCCCTGGAGTTTGACGTTGCTGTGAGCTAAGCTGATGCCACGGCACTCTACCAGGCAACAGGGCCAAGACTCTGTCTCAAAAATAAATAAATAAATAAATAAATTTTAATCAATCTAATAGGTATGTAGTGGTACCTTATTTATTTATCCACTTATTCATTATTTTTTTATTTCAGGGTATTATGAGGGTGCGAACATTTTGGTTACATTTTATGTCTTTGCCTCACCAAGCGAGGGTCAGAGGCGTGCTCTTCCCCTCTACAATGCTCCCGTCCTCCCCCATCCCCCTAATCCCTGGAGAGTGTTACTGCCATGTGAGCACCATAGTGTTCATCAGTTAGTACCAATTCGATGGCGACTACACGTGGTACCTTATTTTGATTTTAATCTGCATTTGCCTAATGAACAGTGATGTTTGACTATCTTCTCACGAGCTTATCTGTCATTCATATATCTTTTTTGCTGATGTGTCTGTTCAAACCTTTGCCCCTTTTCCCCTGAGGTTGTTTGTCTTCTTAATTTTTGAGTTGTAAGCGTTCTTCATAAAAGTTCTTTATCAGATATAAAAATTTGCAAATATTTCCCCCCATTTGTGACTTATCTTTTTTCATTCTCTTAAAAATGTCTTTAGAGGAGCCAAAGGTTTTACATTTGATGAAGCGCAATTTGTTAATCTTTTATGAATTGTGCTTTCGGTGCTGTATTTTAAAAACTTTGCCTAAGCCAAGGTCACAAAGGTTTTCTCTTATGTTTTCTTTTTTCCTATAAAAGTCTTATAATTTTATGTTTTACATTCAGATAAATGATCCAGTTTGAGTTAATTTTTGTCTAAGGCACAAGGTACGAATTGAAGTTCGTTTTTACGTATGAATATCTATTTACTGAAAAAACTTCCCACTGTCGACTGAACTGCCTTTGCACATCTGTTAAAAATCAGTTGTCCATAATCGTGTGTGTCTACTTCAAGCTCTCTATTCTGTCCCATTATCTTTTACATCAATACCATATTGTTTTCGTTTTGTTTTATTTTTTGAGATAGGGTCTCGTTCCATTGCCCACGCTGTAGTGTAGTGGCATGATCATAGCTGTGAACTCGAACTCCTGGGCTCAAGTGATCCTCCTGTCTCAGCTTCTGGAGTAGCTGGAACTACAGGTGTGCACCACCACATCCAGCTAATTTTTTCATTTTTTGTAGAGACAGGGTCGCACTATGTTGTCCAGGCTGGTCTCAAACTCCTGGGCTCAAATGATCCTCCTGCCTCAGCCACCCAAAGTGCTAGAATTACAGACATGAACCACCAGGCCCAGCCCATATTACTTTGACTAAAGTCGTTTTATAATAAATCTTAAAGTCGGGTTATGATAGGCCTCCAATTTTGTACTTTTTCAAAGTTGTTTTGACTAGCTTCTTTGTGTTTCCATATGAATTTCAGAATCAGCTTGTCCTTTTCTTCAAAAACGCCTGGTGGGATTTTAATTGGCATTGTATCTACAGATAAATTTGGGGAGAACTGACATTCTTACAATATTGAATCTTCTGACACATAAACACAGTATCTCTCTCCATTTATTTTTTTAATGTCTCTCAGCATTCTTTTTGTAGTTTTCAGTGTCTTGTTCATCGTTTGCCAGGTTTCTTCCCTAAGTATATCAGTTTCTTTTTGATGCTATCATAATTACTATATTTTTAAAATTTCAATTGCTGATGGTGACTAATATACAGAAATACAATTGATTTTTGTACAATGATTTATATCCCGTAAACTTACTAGTTTTAGTAGCTTTTTTGTAGATTCCATTGGATTTGCCACATAGACAATGATGCTGCCTAAGAATAAAAAGTTTTACTTTTTCCTTTCCAAAGTGGATGCTTTTTATTCCTCCTCCTTGACTTATTACACTAGCTAGAACTTCCAGTACAATGCTAAATGGAAGTCATGAAAGTGGACATCACTGAGATATTCCTGATATTAGGGGGAGAGCATTCAGTCTTTCACCATTATTAAGTTAGCTGTTGGTTTTTTATAGCCCTTTATCAGTTTTAGGAAGTTTTCTTCTATTTCTTGCTTGCTGATATTTTTGGGGAATGAGTGTTGGATTTTATAAAATTCTTTTTCTCTCTCAACTGAGATGATCATATGATTTGTAGGTTGTGTTAGAGGCTGAATTGCCCCCCCATCCCCAATTCATATGTTACAGTCTTAAACCCCAGTATCTGAGACCGTATTCAGAATCTGTGACTGTATTTGGAGACAGCACCTTTAAAAAGGTAATTAAGTTAAAATGGGTTCATCGTGGTGGGCCCTAATCCAATATGGGAATTGTCCTTATAAGAAAAAGTGACAGCCACACAGTGAGGAGTGACCATGTAAGGGCACAGTAAGACAGTAGACATTTACAAGCCATGGGAGAGGCCTCAGAAGAAATCAAACTTGCCAACGCCTTTATCTTGGACTTTTAGCCTCCAGAGTTGTAGGAAAACAAATTTTTGTTGTTTAAGGCACCCAGTCTGTGGTATTTTGTTATGGTGGCCCTAGCAAACTAATATGGTTTTGTTAACAATTATTGATTGTAAATGTAACAGTTACATTTACCGATTTTTGAGTGTTAAACCAGCCTTGCATTCCAGGGGGAAAAACCACTTTATTATGATGCATTGTTCTTTTCATGGACTGTTAGATTCAATTTGCTAAAGTTTTGTTAATCTGTGTTCCATGAGGAATATCGGTCTGTAGTGTTCTTTCTACATAATATCTCTGCCTGGTTTTTAAATTAGGGTAATGTTGGCCTCAGAGAATGAATTGGGAAATACTCCCTTCTGTTCAAGTTTTCTAGATGAGTTTGTGTAGAATTGGTGTCATTTCTTCCTTAAATGTTTAGCAGAATTACCAGGAAAGCCATCTGGACCTGGTGTTTCTTTTAGCTTTAAATTCAATTTATTTAATATATATGGCTATTCCAGTTATATATTTCTTCCAGTGACCTATGTAATTTTTCTTTCAATAAATTTGTCCATTACAACTAAGTTGTCTAATTTGTTAGCATAAAGTTGTTCATATTATTATTCTCTTAATACATGTAGAATTTATAGTACTATCAACCTCTCTAAAGTTGATTGAAACTCTGAGCTCCACTTCCTTTTCCTTCTTAGAGAAGGCAAAGCGTTTTTGTTGGTTTGTTTGTGGTCTGGAATGAAAACTTCAAAACATTTCTCTATAGGTACAATTCAGTTACAAAAATGGATAAATTAATTCAGAGGTTGTACTTTATCCATAAATGGCTTAGTATTTTAAAAATACAAAAATAAAGGTAGAAAGGCTGAAAGCAGAGATGTAGGGTAAGGTGGTGTTAACCCCAAAGAAAGAATGGTCACCCTAAATTAACAGAGCTAGAAATAAACACCTGCCACTCATTTTGAAATATGGCATTTTCAGTCATATTTTTAAGAAAACTAGAAAATTGTGAAGACCAATCATGCCTAGAGGAACTGTATTATTGATAAATTAAAAACACCAAAATTTAAGAGCAATAACGGCAAAAAATCTATGCACGACCAAACATACATACAAAATCCACTAAACTTCAGTCAATAAATCAGGGAACACTCACAAGAGCATGTGCTAACAAGAGAGCTGCTTAAACGAAAATGCAAATGACAGTTTTTCCTATTTGTGGTCCTGAATTAAAATAAACAAAAAAGGATTACAGAATTAGAAAAAGTTATTAGGACAGCTTTCCAAAACCACAAAGAGAGAATGCTATAGAAAAGAATTTCGTTCTATTTTTGTCTCTTTTAGCTTTGGTCTCCAGAAGCTGTCAGACTCTTCTTTTCCTCAAAGTTTCTCCCCCTACACCTAAGAAAGAGGATTCCTGTCACTTTCACATGAACGAATATAAAACTATTTATCTGTGTCTGAATTTATGCTCTATTAGAGACTCTGTATACAAATACCTCAGTAATAAATCCAATGTAAAGATCACAGAAATTATCTCCACCCACATTAGACCACAGCACCAACTTAAATATTCATCAAGAATACTAGAAAGTTTAATTTAAGTCACAGAAAATTAGAGTTACAAATTTGCTAAGCAATTTCTTCCATGCCCAGAACTTCGGCTTGTGCAGGGTCAACTGAAAACGTCATCTACCCCACGCAACAGCACTCTAAATTCTTACCTGCCTGCTGGACAAAGCCACTTCGAAATCTCGCGGGCACTTCAATATGTCCACGAGATTCATCAATTCATCAGAAAAGCTTTCTCCTCCTGCTTCTTGACGTCTCTATTTCTATTCTGGCTCCACCATTTCCCTAAATTACCCGAGCTTAAAGACTTGATCATCTTTGACTCCTACTTCTCCATCCTCCTCTGTAGATTCTATTTCCAAAATGCCTTTCAGATCTGACCTTTCCTTTATATTTCCAAATTCAGGCCCTCATTATCTTACCTTTTTTTTTTTTTTTGGTCTTTAAACAGCTTTATTTAGGTATAACTGGCATATGTAAACGGTATGTATTTAAAGTGGACCTGCCTTTTTACCATTAGTTCCAAACAGGCTTTCTGAATTCCAATTTCTCCCTCTATCTCTCCTTCTACTCTACATTACTCATCGCCTCCCAGTATACCTTTCTAAAGCACAGCTCTGACTGGGAAATTTCCCAGTTTTCAATCCTCATGATCGGCTATCACATAAATTCAACCACCCTTGCTTGGCACACTTGAAGCTCTATATTCTGACCTCAACCTACATATCAACCTTATTTCCTACCACCCCACTATACACCTTACATTTCAACCAAACTAAAGCGCTTGCCACTTCCTAAATATGCCCTTTCTCTCCCCTATAACTTTTACCAGAAATACATTTCTCTGTCTCTTCTGTCTAAAGAAATCCTGGGCATCTTTCAAGGCACAGTAGAAATATTTTTTAGGATGCCTTCCCTGATCATCCCTGCAAATATGTGCTTCTTTCCTCTAGACTCCTAGAGCATTTTGTACTTCTGTTATCTCAATATACACTGCTCTGTTAGAGTTATCTTGTATCTACCAAATTGTAAGCCCCATGAAGGTAGAAGTCATGTTTTATTCTCCTCTGTAACTCTCAAGTTTCCCTAGGATAGTGCTTTAAAATTCAACTCAAAAGAGATTAAATCCTCTACTATATAGTATACCACTATAGGCACAGAAATGACACTCAAACATTTGGTGAAAGAACCAATGAATATCACAAACCTGGTATACAAAACTTTCTTAATCACAGAACACTTACAGGTATAAATATAGTTTCTATACCCTCCTCAAAGGTTATTTGTCTACCTCTCTCTGAGCAAAGCTTCTCTCAGTGTCACTCTCTATCTAAAATATTTAACTTTGTCTGACTAGGTAGGTAGGGATGATGCCAAAAGGATAGATTTGGGATTTAGAAGATTATCAAAACAGAACAAAAAAACCCATGAAAATAATTATATTCCTTAATAAGGGGATAAAATATCAATTTTTCACACCTACTATTCTTATTTATATGTTTGTAAAAATCTAAAGTTGCATCCAAAAAAAAAGCCTTTTCAGGGATACATGAATGGCCAGCAATATTCGGAATGAGGCAAAGGCAGTAGATGGCCCAGTCCACCATATTCCACTGACTTTCAACAGTGCTTCCGGATCCCTCCACAATCCGGAATAAAGTCTGAATAAAGTCTCTAGGAACCTGCTTAACCGTGTATCCTGAGGGATTTGGAAAAGAGAGATTAGAGTATTTTAAGGAACCCACTCTTAAAATACCCTGCACGATTTGCGGCATTCTAAGAGAGACTTTGTTAGAGGACCATGACACAGGCAACATGGTCATTTCGTCTGAGTAATTTTAATTTGAATTGTACAAATATCACTCAATTTTTCACCTTGAAGGATAATATATCACCTCTATTCCACAGCCACATCTTCTGCCCTTTCAATGAACTTTCACACTCACTTTCATTAAGTATATGCCATATACTCTTTCTGTCTTGAAACACTTGGAAGCCATACAAAATATTTTAATATTTAATTCAAAATTATCCACATATACTAGAATGTAGAATTACCTGAAAATTTTATCATTGGCAGGAAACACTATTAAATGTTACCTCAGAAAACAAAAGACATCAATATAACATCCTGTAGACCAAACTGTTTCTCCCAACACCAACAATTTCCAAAGAGAAAGAACAGAGAAAGAAAAGAGAAGGAAAATTTATTTAGTGAAGTGGTAAATTTCAATTCCTTATTAAAGACATAAATATGTTTTGTTGCCAGCAATCTTTAAGGTCTCTGCAGACTGTGTGCTTTGCAGTTGTTAAATGGGCTTTGTTCTCCTTTCTATAACAAAAAAAATAACCACAGAGGAGAGAAAATAAAGTAGAGAACCTAGCCACGAAATGCAGTCCAATTTTCACATTTATCATCCTGCTCAGCACAGGCCTGTGAGTGAGTAACTGGCTGAGCTCAGATGGCAGAGGAACCATAATCCTGGCCACAGAATTTTCTTTTTCTTTTCTTTTTTTTTTTTTTTTCTGAGGCAGGGCCCTGCTCTGTTGCCCAGGCTGGAGTGCGACGGTGCAATCACAGCTCACTACAACCTCCAACTCCAGGGCTCAAGTGAGCCTCCTCCCTCAGCCTCCCGAGTAGCTGCTATACAGGCGCACACCACCATGCCCAGCTAGCTTTTTTTTTTTTTTTTGCAGAGATGGGGGTCATGCTATGTTGCCCAGGCTGGTGTGAACTCCTGGCCTCAAGCAAACTTCCTGCTTGGCCTCCCAAAGTGCTAGGATTACAGGCGTGAGCTACTGTGTCCAGCCCTGGCCACAGAATTTTTAGCAAGCCAAAGGATGTTTTGGCCTTGAAAATGGAAGCATAAGTAGTAGATAGGGGGATAATGGCTCTGGGAGTTGCATGCAATAGCATATCTGTGCATATAAATGTTGATTAGGTAGTGCTGGTTTTATTGTGAACTCAGGAAAAAGGCCCTTTTCGGAAAATCTTTATTACTCAGATTTCATCCCATTTGCCCTAGTGATCTAGCAGTTATCTTTTGGAAAATGTTTTCTCATTTTAATGTGAACATTTTTGAAGTTTCTAAGTGAAACAACCAATAAGAGAAGAACTGGTAGAGTGTGTGCCTACGTAGAGCAAGGTGATGACAGCATGACGAGCCATGTAAAGGTGTGATGAGTAGCACGTCACCAATCAAGGACCCTCCGCACTCTGTCCGTCTTCTAAAGAGAGGAGTAGAGGCCCCACTGCTTCAGTCCAACAGGCCAAGCAAAACGCCAGTGAGTAACAACTGCAAAGTGCCACCTCAGAGGCCTTAAAAATCACATTTAATTATATGATTCACTGCTTCTCCTACGATATGCATTGAACGAAGTACTAAATTAGAAAAGACAGCAGTTTTCCAAGATTCATTTGCTACATTAAAATTCTTTGAGTGTTGTTTATAAAAAACCTTCATCACAGATGATGGCTTTTGGGGCTCTGGGGAACAATGTAAATACAGAAGGGTAAACTTACAACAGCATCGCATTTTGGGGCCAGAACCAGTGGCCTTAATTTTTTGCAAATGTATTTTAAACAAGTTGTAAGATTTTCCATTTATGAACATGGATATCAAATTTCAACATACCCTTAAAAAGTGATACAACCTCAGATCTGGGTGGCTTCACTGGCAATGTAAATCAGTTTGTTTCTGAGGCACAATAATCTTTACAACTTGTCAAAAAGTAGCAACTTTGCATTCACCAGGTGGTGCCAAGCAGGGATGCTTGCCTCACCCGGGGAATCAAATCCATTAGGACCTCAGGAACAAAACTAACTTGTGTAACTAGGATTAACTCACAATTAATCTACTCCTTTCCCTCATTTTTAGTAGTGAAGTACAGGATTAGAACTCACAATTGAATACAGATGCTTACAGCAGTCTATGTGACTTATAGTAACTGAAGGTTGCTCAAAATGATCCCAAGAAACTCTTTCAAAGTCTTAAATCTTCCATCCCCTGAATCATCTCCTCCAGCTCAAGGACACCCACAGGAAGAAAACAAAATGTCATTCCTCGGAATTATGTTTCTTCATTACCAAAAAGAAGATCCAACTTACGTTATTTCTGGTCCATTTAATAATAAATATTTTTTAATGTAAAAATACGGTCATTAAAGCAATAATGACTGCCTCTTTTCAGCTGAATATATTTGCAATTTCAATCCTTTATAAACCTGTTATAGAAATATGGAGAATACATGAAATAACAGAGCTTCTCTGAACATTCTGCAAGATTCCACTTTGTCTTTGTAGAAAATGTGGGTAATATATGTAGATTTTCTGCAAAGGTGCTCTGAAAATTCCATAAATCCCATCCTACAGGGATTTCACTTTTCTGTAGTCTTTCCACCATACTTGTATTCCTATCCTCCCTAAATATATGCTACAATACCAACATTTCCATAGACAAAGCACTGTACACTAATAAAACACAACACTGTTTACATACAGTGCAAATATATAACATATTTTTAGCATAGGTTATGAGCAATATTTTTAGATGAATGGAGCCTGCAGTGGTATTAGTAACAAACTTCTACTGTAAATTAGTCGCCTAAATAGAAATTTATGTTCCATAAAACCCAGCATGAAACAATAAGTCAGAAATATTTAAATAACATTTTACAGAGCGTTAAGCAGCAAGTACAACTGTGTCAGGCTGAGGTGGTTACAGAAAAGGAGAGTTGGGCACTGTTGTAGGAAGGTGCCCAAGCAGCAAAAGACAATTCCTTGGTATTTTATATAATTAAAAGGAAATAGTATGACCTCTAGATTGTACCTTACTAACACATCAAAGGCAGCATAACTCTTGAAAACAAGTAAAAAATAACAAACTAGTCCAGGGATAAAATTTTATAACTTCTATAGACACAAGGCCAAAAGGAACCTATATGAGGCGGATTTTGGTTCACACTTTCCTTCATTTTCTAAAACTATGCTAGGCCTGTAACCTGTAACGTGAACAGATGAGCTCATATCTAGGTTTACCTTTCTAAGATCTATAATCCCGCTCAAGTCATAATCAAGCCCACTCTTGCTCTCACATTTCACAGAGCAAAGAATATTTCTATTATTTCTTGGGCAAAATCAGCTTCTAATTCAAATTTATCTTTGCAATTCTGCAAAATAGCAAGAGTTTAAACACTATATTCAAAATCTAATATTGCAAGTCTGATACTATGGTTGGATCCTGATAAGTATGTGAAAACACTATAGAAGATCCTCAAATTTGTAATTTAGATATTTTTCCAAAATAATGGAAATGAGGGTTGATGGGAAGTGAGGATTGGCTGGGGAGGTGAAGAAAGAAGAAAAGGTCCAACTCTTGTTACTCCTCCAAACAGAACAAGGAGGCATCAGGACTTCAGTAATGGAGATGGCAGAATGCCATGTATTCAAGTAAAAATAAAATGATTGTTTTAGCCTTTCTATTTATTCATCTGCAATTCAGAAGGACAAATGCAATACACTTTTTTTTAAAAAAAGGCTCCAGGACCTCAATCAAAAAGATATATAAGTTCTCTGATTCATGAATAACGTCCCAAAATAAGAAATGAATGATAAGTCTGGGTTAGGGCTTTGTTTTATCAAGGCAAGAGACCGGTACTGGTATGCTGGGTTTTTCTAATGATTATCCAACTTTCATCCTGAAATTCTACATGCCTAAAATTCGATTCATCATTTCTCTCCTAATCTGACTTATCTCTTAGCCTAACCATTTCTTTCAATGGTATCTTTATTCTACCAACCACCTAAATTAAAGCCCTCATTCATCATTTCTGATTCCTCCTCTTGTCTTACTCTCAGAGCCAGTATGGAAGCTCAGTAAGAGTAGAAACCCTAACAAGACCGGGATTATGTCTGTCTTATTCACCTTTCGTGTATTCTTTCACTGCTATGATAAGACCAGGTCAGTGATAATTACTGGGTAAAAGTGAGCAAGACAGTTGTGACCCCTATCCTCATGGAGCTTCCAGTCTAGCAGGGAAGACATACATCAAATAATGGTATAGTTATAAACTGTGATAAATGCTTTAAAGAAAAATACTTGGTTTCTATGAAAGCAAGTATGAGGAGATTTAATTAAGATAAGGGGTGATGGTGGTCAAAAAGGCTTCTCTCAGACAGTAAAAATGGAGCTGAGATTAAAGGGTAAGTTAAGCATGAGGCAGCTAGGTGAAGACTGGGGGAAGAGTATTCTAGGAAGAGAGGTGACATGTGGTAAAAACCTAGGATAGGCACAGCACATTCTAGGAAATGCAAAAAAGGCCAGTAAGGCTGGAGGCAAGACAGCAACCTTGCAGGTCACATTAAGAAGTTGGGTTTTTACCTCATACTCCCATATAATGGAGGGAAAATGGAGGGAAACGGGAACTAGTGACAAGGCTACTGCAGTAGCTCTAGAAAGAGCCGGAAGTCAGCTAGGCGAGGTGGCTCACACCTGTAATCCCAGCACTGTGGGGGGCTGAGGCAGGTGATCACTTGAGGCCAGGAGTTTGAGAGTAGCCTGGGTAACACAGCAAGACCTCATTTCTACAAAACATTTTTTAAAAATTAGCCAGGCGTCGTGGTGCATGTTTTTAGTCCCAGTTACTTGGGAGGCTGAGGCAGGAGGATCACGAGCCCAGGAGTAAGTGGCTGTAGTGAGTTAAGATGATGCCAGTGCACTCTAGCCTGGGCAGCAGAGCGAGACCCTGTCTTTAAAAAAAAAAAAAGCTGAGAGTGACCTGAACTAATAGAAGCCATCTTTGTTCCCAGGGCCTAGCATAGCTCCTGGTTCATATAAATGAACAAATCAATAAATAGATATCGGCATCAGTTACTACAGCTCTTTCTTCATGATATTTCCACCTGTCCCAACATAGAGGCATCCTTCTCTTTCTTAGAGTCACGATTTATTTTCTAGAGCCAAATTTTTGATCAACATCATTAAAAAATGCAGATGGTATCTAATGCCTAAAATTTCAAGTTCAAGCTCCTCAACTGCCACATTAAATTCTACATGACATTAGAGAATAATTTTTTAAATCTCAAATAATCAGATAAATAAGCAAAAATTTACATACAAGAATATTCATCACAGTATTATTTATAATAGCAAAACAGAAACAATTGCTATGTGCTTCAATATAAGAAAAGTCAAATTAGGGTACCTCTATATAGTGAAATACTACACAGTCCTCAAAAATGTTTTCAAGGAACATTTAATAATGTGGGGAAAAGTAAAACAATGTTAAATGAAAAAAGCAGAATATAAAACATACATGATGTAATCTGAAGTTCAATTTTGAAAAGAACATACACACACACACACACACACACACACACACACACACACACGACCAGAAAGAAGACTGCAGTACTACAGGAGTTACGATCTCTGGACTGTGAGGTTATGGGGTGATTTTTACCTTCTCAATATGTTTTTCTATTTTCCAAATTTTCTGCTACAGTAATACTGTTATTCTCAGAAAAATCTTCCAGTAATGGTTACATTTAAAAGGAGTGAACTTGCTCAGCCTAGGTCCACATTGCTCCCCGTCTCTGTCCAGTCCGTGATTGTTTCCCGCGGCCTGCCTCTGCCACTCCTGCACACGGCTGGCTCCTGCTCCGCAGCTGCGGGCCTGGACGCCTCGCTTAGTGGCACGATTCCTACACAGAGCATTCGTCTGACACAACATACACTGCCTCGACTCATCGATTTCTTTTCTTTTAGCTCTCATCTCGTCTGCCAAATCCACTATGTTTTCTGGGGTTTTTTCCTGCCCCACAGTACTGAGCACAGCATCTCCTACACAGGCATTTAATATTTGCTGATTGCTCAAAATGAAGAAGTTATTCCAATATAGGAATAACCACTGGTTCTGAGAAGAACGGCATGACCATGATCCCCTGGGCCGCTGCTGCTTCTTGGCCAAAAGCTGCTGCCATTCTCCCACTCTGAATCACAGAGGGCTAGGACAGGCAAGAGACTGCAGAGAGGACCCAGCTCAAACCCTGAAATGAACACTAAGTTCCAAAGGTACAGAGGGACTTCTGAGGGTTGCTGGGGGAGGCAGTGGCCATGGCGGGCCTGGTAACGCAATGGCTGCAGGTTCAGTGGTCTTATCCAGTCAGTCCCACCGCTGCTCATGCCAAGAGCCCTTCTCCCTAACTCTTGAAAGAATGTACGCTGGCAAGTTAGGTTTGGAAATGTCCATTTGATTTCCTGAATGTCCACTTGGCAGGCTGGAGAAAATTAATTTGGGATTGTCCTTGTATTTTTCACTATGTATAATCTAACTGTTGAATATCAAAGGTTCACTGAAAGTAAATGAAAGCAGTTTTTAAGCTTAACTGTTTGGCATTTCAAAATTTGTTTTCAAGGCTACACAACACAATGGCCAGAATAATATGATCACAAATTCCTCCCAGGGATGTAAAATTAAAGGCATAATTCAGTGTATTTGTGAGGGTACATCTTCCCTCCTCATCCCTCAGAATGAATGCGGGCCCAAGTGAAGCCAGAGCAGATGCTACGTGCTCATGAACCAGCGTGGAAAGCACACATTTAACAACTCCAGGAAGACATATTAAAGTCACTGATGAATAATTATTCTGATAAAGCACTAAGATCCTATGAGGTTAGGCTGTGATTTGAGTTGACAGTTTTGCTTATAAACGTTGGTTCTAAAAAATACCAATTAATGATTCATTTGAATCCTGCTCTGCTCTGATACTGTCCAAATTCTGGCATTTCATGTCATGCCATCGTCTTTTACCACACAAACTTCAGTTTTACCAAGGCAAAGAGGGTAAAAAACACTTTCAAGTGAAAATAATACAAATAACAAAGGATCTATTTTACTGTTGTGAACTCTGACAATTTCCTCTTTGCATTAAAAAAGATAATAAGTGTCAAACCAGTTATTATAACACATGACAGCTTCAGAATAGAGACAGCATATCCCACTCTACATTATTCAACATGGACACATGGGAAAACAGCAAACAGTGTTTCCAACAGACTTCTCTGCCTCAATGCCAACATGGCAAATAATCACATGAAAATGTTATTACTCTACCTAATTTTCCCTTGGAGCTTCTAAATAGAAACTTTTGTTAACTGATTTTTAAAATATGCACGGGAGTGAGGACAGCAACAACACTATGTGGGGCCCTGCCCACAACGCCAGGCTGAGGGAGTGACACCTGGGACGGGCGGAGTTCTGAAGACAATTAATAAGGGCTGAGGACCAGGGGATACATCACAAAGACAGGTTTCTTCCCAAGAAAGGAAGAGCTCCTAAAATGGCATGAATTCCACTGAGGCAGAAGTGGGGAAACAAAAAGAGAAACGTTAATCTGTGCTTTCTTTCTCTAATACCTGGGGATGACAGTCAAAATCAGAGGAGAGTAGATCCAGATGTAAAAGGAACAGGAGCAAAATGAAGTAGTTAAAAGACATGTTATTAGAGACAGAGAGTGATTCACTTCAACTAACCTTTCCCTAGTACCTACTAAGAGCCAGATGTAGCATCTGAATAAAACTGAGTAGACATGGCTTACTTTATAAGATCAAACCCTTCCCTATGGGACGGGCCAGGGGCAGATTCATGCTTATGACAAGGTGCTCAGAAGCAAGACTGTATTTTCCTTTATATTAAAAAAAGAAAAGAAAAAGCTTGTTTAGCAAACAAAGTTACCTTTATCTGAAATGCTTATAATGCCTATGCTTTGCATTTATGTCCACACTTTTTAGATAACGCCTACTTTACTGCCAATTCTCACATTTTACTCATCTACTGAGCAGTATCCATATTTGCTGATTTTATTTTCTGTCAGCCTAATGCTCTCATAACTTAATGCTATCAGGGAATAGGAAAGAATCGGTGCTGATTACAGTTAAGAAAGTGAGGATGAAAGCAATACTAACTGCAGATATTTTTTTTTATAAAGCCTGTACAGGAGGTCTTATCCTAGAGTCATTTAAGAATTACTCACGTGACTCAGACAGAGCAAAGGTGCCATAAATGCGTCAAGTAAAGCCGTCGGTGGCTCTCTGGTGAGGCGGCATGGCTTGGTGGAAAGAGGGTTCACACGAGGTCTCCGGAGTCAGGCAAACCTGTTTTTGAAATCCGGCCCCATCACTTTTTTTTTTTTTTTTTTTTTTAACTATGTGACCTCTTTGAGCTTCAACTTCTTCATCTGTAAAAACGAGAGCACCCCTGCTGCACAGGGGTGCTGCATGGGACTAGGCGAGAGAGAAGAACGCATGAGCGCCTGCGAGGAAGTCGCCTGCAGTCAATACGCACCGTTTCCTCTCTGTTCCTCCAAGTGCTTCCTACTAAGAAGGCAGTCAGAGGTTCAAAAAGTTTACCACCGTCTCTGTGTGTATACATATGTGCAAAGGAAGTTTATATATTTTTCAGTACTCTGCTCTGCTCTCATGAGCTTTGCCATCTTTAAAATATTTTGTTTTTATTTTATTGATTTGAATATTACATTGGTTTACCCATATAGATCATCTGACATGTCTATTTACTGGTCTAATTTTAGGTGCCTCTGCACATGTGGATGCTTGAAAAATAGTCTATTAGTATGCTTTTGACTATATCTTTATCCTGTCTCCCATTTTTTTGAGAATTACATGGCCGGCAGTAAGGGTAAATCTCATCATTCATCTAACCACTTTTTCCAAACCACTTTTTCTGTGTCATTGAATTTGATTCTGTTTCTTCCCACTCTTTCCTCAGAGCACCATCTTCAGTCTTTCTTCACTGAGCAGAAATATGCACAGGCAAACAAAGCAAAAAACTAAAGGCGGGAAGAAAGGTGAAGTTCTTGGCTTCTGGATGGACTCTGCCTTACTTTACTTAAACTCTGTGTTAACCAATTTCAGCAGCTACAGGGAAGGACTAAGAAACTCCATTTTCCTGGAAGAAGGGAATGAACAATCACCAGACTGAAGATGAGAGGAAACTTTGGAAATTACAAGAGAAGCTGCTGCTGTATAATGACCAAGTTGCCTTGGTGTGTCTTGTGAGCTAAAATTCTATTTCATTTTTATCGTATATAGAACCAGAATTATAGCTCCAGGAGGAGCTACAAGTTGTGTTCCCTTTGGTCTGTGTGAACATCCCAAATAGTATCACATCCTACCTGAAGAAGTACCGCTGAAATAGACCAACAATGCTTCAATTATCTTGGCTGCAGGCGAAGACAAAATAAGAGTCTTAGGAGTTCTCGAAAAGCTTGAAAAGTTCTCTGTAAACCATATTATCATCAAATGGAAACTACAAAAACACATGTAAACCTGTAAGAGTGGAGATTTCCCTGGGCTTTGCTCTGGCTAGGAGAGTTTCCAAATACGCAACATGTCGGTGAGTGGAAGCCAGCAAGGGCCCAATGTGGAGCACAGCAGAGACAGGAATTCAGACACGCAACCCATCCCGCTCCCCAGGACGGCTGCCCACTCACACGGCACTCGCCAAACCCTGGCTAACAGAGCACTGACTTTCCTATTTAAGCTCATATCTAATAATCCACACAGTGTATATGGGGAAAAAATGGAAAGAGAGAAAGGAAAAAGCATAAAAAGAATATTTTCCCTCATTTTAGTAAAAACATAAGTTGGTTACACAACAAACATGAGACAGCGATTAACAGTACAATGTCAAAGTTCTTACAATCTTAGGTGGAAAAAAAAAAAGCCCATTTCCTCAAAACTTCCCCACATTTTAAAATCCAAGCCCAGCCTTGAATCACTGCTATATGAAGTAACACTCCCTTTCTGAACCACATCTGTGTGACGGGGCCACCAAGACACACGGATATCGTTTGCATTACTGCTCAATCAACAAAGCCCATAACAAGAACTTTCAGAATTCAAGCCCCAAGTTAAAAGGAGCACCAAAATCTTTAAATAAATGCTCTTTTCTATAGACTTACAGAGAAACAGAAGAGAAAAAAGCAGTACAGCACTTAGGATTTACTTGAGAAGCATCATTTGGAATAGACGAAAAAGCAACTCTTTGGAACCAGGCAAATGTAGTACTGAACCCTGTCCTGCCCCTTAACCAGCTGCATGACTCTGGCCAAGCTTTTTGCTACTCAGTTTCATCTATAAATAAGGGGAGCAATGCTTTCCTTTGCAGGCCTCTTGCAGGTTGGGAGACAGCATGCATTCAATACTTAGCAGAGTGCCCACCCTTTAGTGGAGCTTAATAAATGGTAGCTTATTTCTGCCATTCCTGGAATTAAAGGTAGAAGACCCACAGATATTCTTACAGCACTCTGCTTAGGAGCTTTTGTGAAAGCGTAGGTGAGGCTGCTCAAAGTCCAGTCACATGGGCAGTGGTGGGTTATACATTCTGCTTTAGCCTCCTACCTAAATTAAGCATGGCTGGGAACATCAAACTCTTTTCCTAAGACTATCTCCATGCAAAAAAAAAAAAAAAAAGCATTATGGTAAAAAGCTCTAGTTTTTGCTTGTAGTTCAGGTACAAAACATGCCACAACACCCATGAAACCTGTTATTCTAAGTAATGAAAATGTACTCTGAGATCCATTTGAACAGAGGCCTGAAAACTTGCCTGTGTTACTCCCTACCTGGCCTAAATCTTTTCCTCCCCTGAGTGTATGAGTCCAGTGTCAGCTTTAGATCCAGCGCTCATCCAAGAATTGTGGTTCCTGAACAGATCGCACTGCTGTTGGTAGACAGCAAATAGCCATCACACAGCTTAAGAGTAAGAGATAATGGGTATGAACGAATGTGGTCTCTGTTCAAAATCCTCCTGGGGAAGTAAGCAAGCACCTGAGCACCCTCAGCAATGTGAAAATTCTCTTCTCTCAAAAATGCTCTCTAAACAAAGAGTATTATATTTAGACTCAAAAACGCCTTTCCACCTGTACCAGCTTCTCTCAGGTAAAAGGAAGTGAAAACAGAAACAACTGGGCCCTTAAGAATCTGAGTAGGGACTGAGTAGATCCCATTGAATAAAACAAAGATTTAATTCTAACATGAGGAGTCTCCACGATGATATGAAAGGGAAAAAAGAGAGAAGAGGAGTGGCACATAACCTGGAAGACTCAAGTGCATTCGCAGACACTCTCCCAGGGTGTGCAGGAATCTGGCTCTTCAAAGGGACAACCAGAGCATCGTGTAATTCAAACCAATTCCTTTCTGAATGAGAGCTGAGTGACAGAGACAGAACTTGGCAAGATGGCACAGCACAGCGAGTGCGGAATTGTGTTCCCAGTTGATACTTGGTCAGATGTTAAGTTGTCAGCTTAATGTAAAATAAAATGAGGCCACACATCATGAAGTGTTTTGAAAAGTAAAAATCCAGGGGAAAGGTAAAGGCAGCCTTTTAATGAGTCCAGAGAAAATGAACTCTGTGGGGTAAGCAGCTCTGATTGTGACCTTTCCTCAGTTGGTACCCCACAGGCCTCTGGGAAGGGGAGACACATGCGGGGCCAGTGCCTGCCTCTACCCCACGCCCTACCCCTACGAGGCCGGCAGCACCATTTGCCAGCACCTGGCAACTGAGAAAGCAAGCCTGGTGTGGTGACCCCCATCCATTAAGGGCAAGAGAGTGGAAGGGGGAGAGAGAGCGCCCAAGACCAACAGCAGTGACTTAGGGTCAAGCAGTAAGGACTTACGAAGGCATAAAAGCTTCTTTATTCAGATGGTTCCTTTCAGGGAAACTCATTTCATGATACTTAATGCAGGTGGTTAAAAGACCAGTTGGGCTGGATATAACTTACAGTATGTCACACAAATCTGGAGTGCCCATGGAACATTAATATCAGGACACGCATTGAGATTACGCTCTTACAACCAGCCTCTTTGCCAGGGGCAGCTTGTAACTCAGAAAGCCGTGTTTCATTTAGGATGTGCTGTATAATGTTGATGGGGAAAGTAACTATTATGTTTTGTTCTGTTTTTTCCCAGTCCAAGTAAAAAGCATATAGGAAAGAGCCACACATGCTCGACTGTAACTTTCTGCAAAGTTATTCTCACTCATTTCAGCACAAGTCTGCTTTAGGTCATCTCTCATTAATATTTACTCTTGCTCTAAACACTCTACTTACCCTGCTACTTGAGATCCCCACAAGCAAGCTACCGAACTGGCATTTGCTTTTCCATGCACGTTTGGTTCTTATTTTCTCCTGAACCTAGAACCAACCGTGCTTCCCACCAAAACAACCAGGCACTCATCCCTACTGAAAGAAGCTATGAAGAGCCCGTCTTCCAGGTGGTACTAAAGTGATCCATGTTTTTTTTTTCACCTTTAGCTACTCCTCAACTCTGGTGATCAGTAACAATTTATTCAACTTGAAAAAGAGAAATCACATTAATTATTCTAAAGTAATGTAAACACTTAATTTTGTTCATGCTCTCAAATTCCTTTCTATGGTATGTTTGTGTAGCTGTAACATGAGTCCTTTGTACTGACGTAGCTGTCATTCCTTCAACTCGGTTCTTGCCAAACACTGAGCTGTGCCTGGAGACACAACGATAACCATTCTTGTTGAAGAGATGCCAGTTTAGTGGGGGAGACAGACATGTAAACAGATCTGTATCTGAGATACATGGCCTGGATAGGAAAAAGAAAATACACAGCACAAGTAACTCAGCAATTCATCAAAAAACGGCTCAATGGCTATAACGCATCACAAAGACCCAGCAAGCTCAAGCATTGCTGAACATGAAGGTAAGGCTTCCATTTTTGCCCCATTCAATCCACTTGTGCACATCCATTCTACATATTCTGCCTTTCCTCTTGTTACAAGGAAAGAAGGACCCTCATTCCTACCTAAAGCCAATCTTCCACTCGCACTCGGGATCCTCGCCCCTCTCCCGTAATCGGGAACACGGACCTTGCAAAGGTCCATTCTCCTACCTTACCAGATCCTTCTCCCTTGCGGGATCATTCCCATTCAAGTACAAACATACCTTATCATCCATCCTCTCCTGACCCTGAGTCCCCCCACAGCCTCTTCATCATTTCTCTGCTTCCCTTCCTGGTGCTACTCCTTTAGACTCCTGCATTTATTGCTATCCCTACTTCCTCAGCCTCCATTCTCTCCTCCCACAACTCCCCTGAAATGGGTCTGAACAATCACCACTGACATCCATCTTGCTACATCCATGAGTCAGTTTTCTGTTCTTATCTGTCTTGTGTAGCATCTCCTGCCCACTCCCATCTCCCCACATTGAAAGACTGTTTTCTTTAGGCTTCTGTGAAAATTCTGTCCTTGTTTCCTTCCCACCTCGATGGCAGCTCCTTCCCAGTCTCTTCTACTCACTTTTCCTTGCCCACCTGACTTCTTGTCTCCCAGATAGTCCATTTTCACACTAGATCACATTAGAGTGATCTTCCAAAAATACAAACCAAGTTATTTCATCACTTCGCTTAAACTCTCCAGTGGTTTCCCATCATACTTAGAATAAATTCCACATTACTGAGGCCCTGTAGGACCTGGTTCCTGCCTACCTGTCTGCACTCATTTCCCATCATACCTTCCCCCAACACTCTGTACACTACCTGCTCACCAGATTTCAGACACAAACGGCCTTCTTTGTGTTTCTCAAACACCCAAGCTAGTTCCCATTTCACAGCCTTTACTCTTGCTGCCTACTAGCCCAGAACACTCTTCCGTCAAGCTTACTGCATGGCCAACTTCTTGTAATTCAAGCGTTGGCTTACTCAGAGAGGCCTTCCCTGACTGTCCTGCACAGGTGCCCCTTCTGCGAACTTAGCCACCTGCTAGCCTATTTCCCCATTCCAATTTCTTCAAAACATTACCAGTAAGTATCATATTTATTTCTTCACATCTCATTTGTCTATGTCTCCTAATAGAACGGAAGCTGCATAAGGCAGGGACCTAAGTCTTGTTCACTGCTCTACGTCCAGCTCCAGGCACAGTGTTTAGCATACTGTAGGTGCTCTGTAAATATTTACTCAGTGAGTAAATGATAATGAAATCCTTGTTTAGGATCCTGTGTTCAGCTCTTTGCTCTTCAACTGCAGAAGGGCAAAGGTGAGACTAGGTTAGTAATAACTAACGCACAGGGGAATCAGACCTATGGAACCGGAACTAAAATTACTGAGGAAGTGTTTTATTTTTATTCTTCAGTGGGTTATCACTAATTGTTCTTTTTTAAATGTCTAATGAGGAATAAATGAAAAGAAATGGACCACAGGTCCAGTAGACTGGGTATAAATTCCAGAGTAGAAGAGATGGGGGTTAGAGTTATGAAAATGCTTCCTGGGATGGACTATTATCCGAGATTATAATCAGTTCCTGAGGAAGAACACTGAACATCCTTTTAAAACAAAAAGAGATAATAATAATCCTGTATCAACTGAGCAATTCCTTTGTGCCAAGGCTGTTTTACAAGGCTCATCTCCTCTAACATTTGTAGCAACCCTATGAGACGGGGACAGGGATACCCTGAAGATATCGAGGACTCAGTTCCAGACCACTGCAATAAAGCAAGTATCTCATTAAACTGAGTCACACAAATTTTTTTGTTTCCCAGTGCACATAAAAGTTATATTTACACTATACTATACAGTATTAAGTGTGCAACAGCCTTATGTCTTAAAAGATGTACATACCTTAATTAAAATATACTTTATTGCTAAATAATGCTATCGGTCATCTGAGCCTTCAGTGAGTGGTAATCTTTTTGCTGGTGGAGGCTCTTGCCTCTGTGTTGATGGTGCCGACTGATCAGGGTGGTGGTTGCTGAAGGTTGGGGGGGTGGCTTAAAATAAGACAACAATGAAGTGTGCTGCATCAATTGACTCTTTCTTTCATGAAAGATTTCTCTGAGCATGTGATGCTGTTTAACAGCATTTTACCCACAGTAGAACTTCTTTCTAAATGGAATTAAATCTCTCAAACTCTGCCACTGTCTTATCAACTCAGTTTATGTTGCCATTTCAACAATGTTCACAGCGTCTTCACCAAGAGTAGAATCTATCTCAAGAGTTCCATCTCCAATTTGTTTCTTTGTCCATAAGAAGCAACCCTTCAACCATTAAAGTTTTACCATGAGATTGTAGCAATTCACCTTCAGGCTCCATTTCTCAGTCTACTTCTCTTGCTATTTCTACCACATCTGCAGTTACTTCCTCCGCTTAAGTCTTAGACCCTCAAAGTCATCCATGAGGGTTGGAACGATCCATGAGGATTTGGAAACAGGGTTTATAAACTCCTGTTAATGTTGATATTTTGACCTCCCATGAATCAAAATGTTCTTAATGGCATCTACAATGGTGAATCCTTTCCAAAAGGTTTTCAATTCACTTTGCCCACATCCTTCAGAGCAATAACCATCTATGACAGCTACAGCCTTATGAAATGTATTAAATAATAAGATTTGAAAGTCTAAATGACTCCTTATCTATAGGCTGAAGAACAGATGTTGTGTTAGCAGGCATGAAAACAACATTCATCTCCTTGTGCATCTCTATCAGAGTTCTTGGGTGACCAGGTGCATCATCACTGAGAATATTTTGAAAGGAATCTTTTTTCCTGAGCAGTAGGTCTCAACAGTGGGCTGAAAATATTCAGTAAACCATGATGTAAACAGATGTGTTGTCATCCAGGTTTTGTTTTTCTATTTATAGAGCACAGACAGAATAGATTTAGCATAATTCTTAAGGGTTCTAGAGTTTTCAGAATGGTAAATGAGCAATGGCTTCAACTTAAAGTCAGCAGCTGCATTAGCTCCTAGCAAGAGAGTCAGCCTGTTTTTTGAAGCTTTGAAGCCAGGTGTTGACTTCTCTCTGGCTATGAAAGTCCTAGATGGCATCTTCTTCCAGTATAAGGCTGTTCTGTCTACCTTGAAAATCTGTTGTTTAGCATAGCCACTTTCATCAATGATCTCAGCTAGATCTTTTCTGGATAACTTGTTTCAGCTTCTACATCAGCACTTGCTGCTTCACCTTGCACTGTTATGTTTTTGAGACGGCTTCTTTTCTTAACCTCAAGAACCAACCTCCACTAGCTTCAAACTTTTCTTCCGCAGCTTCCTCACCTCTCTCAGCCTTCATTCTCTTCACTGAAGAGAGTTAGGGTCTTGCTCTGGATTAGACTTTGGCTGAAGGGAACGTTGTGGCTGGTCTGATCTTCCATCAAAACCACTCAAACTTTCTCCATATCAGCAATAAGGCTATTGCACTTTCTTATCATTTTTGTTTTCACTGGAGTACTTGCTTGGACTTGGAAATTCAAGTTCTTGAATTTTTATCAAGAACTTTTCCTTTGCATTCACAGCTTGGCTAGCTTTTTGTCACAAGAAGCTTAGCTTCTGGTCTATCTCAGCTTTCTTTCTTTATTTCTTTCTTTCTCTCTCTTTTTTTTTTCCTTAGAGACAGAGTCTTGCTCTGTCACTCAGACTGAGTGAAATGGTACAATCACAGCTCACTGCAACCTCCAACTCCTGGGCTCCAGCGATCCTCCTGGCTCAGTCTCCCAAGTAGCTAGGACCACAGGACACCATGCTTGGCTAATTTTTTAAAAACTTTTTTGTACAGACAGGGTCCTGCTGTGTTGCCCAGGCTGGTCTTAAACTCCTTGCCTCTAGCAATCCTCTTGCCTCCTGTGACCTCCCAATGTGCTGGGAGGCATAAGCCACTGCACCTGGCCCTATCTCAGCTTTCAACGTGCCTTCCTCACCAAGCTTGATCATTTCTAGATTTTGATTTAAAGTGAAACATGTGCAACTCTTCCTTTCACTTGAACACTTTCAGACCACTGTGGGGTTATTAATTGGCCTCATTTGAATATTGTTGTATCTCAGGAAATAGGGAGGCCTGAGGAGAGGGAGAGAGACAGGGGAATGGCTGGTTGGTCGAGCAGCCAGAATATATACAACATTTATCGATGAAGTTCTCCATCTTACATGGGTGCAGTTCGTCATGTCCTGAAACGGTTACAGTGGTAACATCAAATATCACTGGTCACAGATCACTGTAACAGATAAAATAATAATGAAAAGTTTTGAAACAGTCTGAGAATTACCAAAATATGACACAGAGACAGGAAGTCAGCACATGCTCTTGGAAAAATGAAGCCAATAGACTTGTGGGATGCAGAATTGCCACAAACTTCAACTTGTAAGAAAATGTAATACCTGTGAAGTGCAATTTAAAAAAAGGTATGCCTGTATTACAATTTTCCTCATTTTAGAGATGAGGAAATTTTGGCTTAGCATGGCTAACTAACTTGAAATGGCCACACAGTTGGTAAATGACCAAGCTGGGACCAAATCCAGTTCTGTTTAACTCTAAAATCTATGTTTAATGCCTATGTTTAGAAGAGGGAGTTTAAAGCATTAGTTGTAGCCCTGCTGAAAGCATGAGGGTTAAATTTTTTAGTCTGCACCCAAATCTAGGATTCTAAGATATTTTCTGCAACAGCATAAAAGACACCATATGAAGAACAATTTAAAACAGTCCTGTAAGGTAGATTCCATTTTTGAGCTTTTGGTTATATAGACATTTGAGGAACTGGACAAAATAATGTCCTTTTGGTTATCTATTACATAAATTCTCTTCTGTCATCCTAAAAGATTATTTTAATTATAGTCTGAAGACCTATCTTAGAAACTGGGACTTGGGAGGGGAACGAGTTTACAAGTATCAACCAGGTGTGACAAAATAATGTCTTATTCCTTTAAAGTTTTCAACACAGGTCAGCAAACTATGGCCTACTTATGGCCTATGAGCCAAGAATGGACTTTGCATTTTTAAAAGGATCGTTTAAAAAAAGAAGAATATGCAACAGAGATTTTATGTGGCCCACAAAGCCTGAAATATTTACTACCTGGTCCTTTACCAAAAAAGTTTGTTGATCCTTGGTCTAGATCTTTTAAATGGATGCAAAAAGTATGAAATAGTTATAATAGAGAATAAAGTTTCTGGTTAGAAAAAGCAATTCTCTAAAGGTTTCCAAAATTGTCCAAGGGATTTTTTTTTTTTAATCAACAACAAAACTTCCTGGAGTCAGATTTTAAAGTGGGTCTGCCCTCCAAAATTCAGGATTAATGAGATGATATTAGGTGACAGGAAAAGGAAAGGAGGATGCCAAAGGGGTTGGGGAAAATCAGAATTATCCAGTTCTAGAGCTGCCAGGAACATTATAGAAACTATGGTCCAATACCCTCTCTCTGTGCAAGTGAAGAAATGCCCAGAGGAGGGGCAGTGCCTCCGGCCACAGTGTGCTCACACAGCACGGTCCCCTCTCCAGGCTTCTGGGTCAGGTCCTTTCTCACTGTGCCATGAGGCTTTCGCAGTAATCCAAGGAGTGGTAGACAGCTTTTTAAAAGGCCAGACGAAAACCAGCAGCTCTGCAAAGAGTGTGTGATCTGAAGGTAAAGTCACAACCTCTTAACGCTTTTTGAAATTTCAAAAGTAGTAACCTTCATTATAAAAAAAATCAGAAAATGCAAAAAATTTAAAGAAGAGCATAATTATTTATAATCTCTCTGTTCAATGATAAAACACTTTTAACAGTTGGTGTTATTTCCTTACAGCTTTTTAAAAAATGCATATACACATATGCCATTTAAAAAATTAAAATATTATTTTAGCATTTTTCTTCACTTGTCGGCATTTTGGTGTCACATAATTTTTCCTAAAACATTTTTAACGGTTGCACGGTTCCATCCTGTACATGCATCATAATTTCTATAATTTCTGGGACCAGCATACAGACTCTGTTCTACCTTGCCTTCCACCAACACTATTAGCATTATTCAAAATATTTTCCCATTTGATAAGTGCAAAATGGTTTCTCTGTTTCACAATGTCAATTCTTTCTTCACATGGCCACTTATTTACATCCCTTCTTTTGTGAACTGCCTATTCCAAATGTCACACGTCTTATTCCCATTTTTCTTCTGAGGTGTTCATCTTTTCCTTTTTGGTTACAAGAGCAAAATAGCAAAGATTTTAATCTTTTTATTCCCTCATAAATATTGTATTTTTCCCACTTTGACATTTGCCTTTTGACTTTGTCTTTTTAATTTGTTGTTGTTTTTAATTCCAGAAATACAGCATTTCTGGCTGTCAGATCCTCTGCTTTTATCCTTTGTAATTCTGATAGAGAAAAGCAACAGCCCCACGTCAACGTGGAGCAATGTGAGGGATGATCTGCTGGAGCCGGCTAATGATCTAGCAGTCTCTAAAAGCAGCCGGTGTAAGTCCCTACAGCTGCACAGCCTGCAGAGGCTCCCAGCAGTGGTGGCCAGATACAGAAATGCCACCGAATGCACCCAGAGTCAGGAGGCCTGGGAGCTAGTCCTGGGGTTGCTGCTCACTTGCTGCACATCCTTAGGCAAATCCCACACGGTCTCTAAGTACCATACGCCTCACCTATAAAATTAAAAGTGTGGATGCTACCATCTCAAAAGACACATCCAGTTCTAAGGCTCACTCTTATTTGACACATGAAAGAAGGGAACTGAGTACTAGACGTTCCAGGCTAGACAGAATCCACAAGCCCCGGAGAGACCTGTCAATGAGAAGAGTGAAGGTGAGAGATGGTAAAAATGAATGTCTGACAGGACAAAACTTGAGTCCGTTTGACACGTAGGTTTTAGAATTCATTTCAAGTAAGTCAGCAAGATCTGGAAGGTCAAAGGCAGCAGAGAACCAGAACTGAAAAAGGGCTCAACACTAGCACGCAGATTTTTCCCAGAGAAGGCACCGGTTAAGCTTACTGTGATTTCCTCCGAGTCAGCAGGGACTGTAAATGTTGGACATGAGCATAAAAGCCATAATAGAAAGATCCAGGAAGGGACATGGATGAGAAAAAGTGGTGCAAGTTTTGAGGTAAGAGGGAGAAGCTGTTTATGAGGGTCCTCATGTTGAGAGACACCTCTTTGAGGACAAATATAAATTAGATCATAAACACAAAAAGGGACAACAGACAATGAAACTCGAGCACAGGAGAAGAAACGGTCTGAAGAACAGATTGGCAGGTTTGTAGTAAAGATGAAAGTCATGGCTGCTGTCCCTGGGAAGCACCTGCAAACACAATATTGTGAAACAATAATATGTGCTTTGAAGTATTAATATTAAGGTGCTGGCAAGAAAGACAAAGTGTCAGTTTCATCAATAGTGGCACTGTGTTTTGGGTGCCACCAACAAAGTCCTGAGTCCAGATTACACAGGAGCATGAGAAATCACATCAGTGAGCTAAAGCCAATACCTATCATCCTAACTTGTATTTATTTATGTGTATTTAACAAGTAATTATTTTTTTCTTGCATAATATTAAGTAATAACACCTGTTCACTTTCTTCACTTTATTGCTACTTTAGTAGTTATTTATCTTTTCCATCTTAGCACTGATTAAAACATAAAATGTCTTTAGGAAATGTTATGTCCTAATTTATGACTTAATTTAATCTTAGCAGTCAAACACCGATAACATCGCATCTCTTAAAGAAATCAGCCTGTTATCACACACCAATAAATACATACATATTTTTAAAAATCTCTTTCTCAAGTGAGAAGAAACTACAAACATAGGAGGCAATGAAGGAAGAAAAACAAATCCTAAGTCCTCCACCTGGCCCAACAGGGTATGTTAAGAATAATAAAGTAATACCTCCTTGCGTTTCTGTGATTGAGGACGCCTTGTCTATGAGTTTATTTCCAATACTTTCTTTCTCAACTTGCTGACTGTCTTTCACACAAACAAAAAGAAAAGAGCTAATTTCCCCTTTCAAAAAACACAAAAGGTAAAAATTACACTGCAAATAGCTTTTACAGCCAGGCTTAAATTTCTCAATAAATTAAAACTCTATTATTGCTTACTCTGTCATAAATACAACTGCAAAAAGACTGGCCAGAGCCCGTTTTAGAGCTGAGGAAACAGGCACACAGGACAGCCCAGGTTGGTTCGCGACACACGGGAAGCGAAGGCTGGCCGGCCCACTCCAGCGCTCCGGCTCACAGCCTCCATTCAGGGTCACATCGCCCCCTCAGGGCTGTACCCTGAATGTTTTTCACTCTTTTTTTCAGAGCTTCTGAGGAAAAATGCACCCTGAATTTTTAAAGGAGTGAGGATACAGAGGAAAGAGCACTTACTAAGAGCAGGGAACTAGAGTTCGGGTCCAGCTTTACCGTGTGCTATTTCCATGATCTTAGGGAAGCAATTTTAATCTTCCTATGCCTCCATTTCCTTCATTATAAAACAGGGATAATATTTATACCTGCCACCTAATGCAGTGTTTGTAAGGATCCAATGGAAGAAAGGACTCTTTTTAAAGTGCTGGGCATTTGTGTTATTTGTGAATTTAAAAGAGAAAAATAAACCATCTGAGATAATGACTTTTAAGCTTGTATCACTTTCTCATTCATGAATTTCATTACCTTGTCTCCTAAAAGTGCTATATGGCATATATTTAATAATAAGCATATTTTTTAATTATTGTTTTACCCAACTGAGAGAACTGTTGTGTGTGTGTGTATGTAATGTTTATTATTATGGTAAGCAAAATTATGATGTGGCACAACTATAAAAATTCTTCTAAAAAACTGTTGATAAAAAACTAGAGTTAATGTGCTAAATAAGATTGTTCAAGAAATTAAATGTACTCTTCTAAGATTATATTCACAAAATAAAATAGTGCCACTGCATATAAAGATTATATGATAACATAAACTACTGTGAGAATGAGTTGGAAAATTCTGTTTATAGGTATTTTTTAAACCTAGACAACAATTCTAATCTAGAATTTAACCTAAAAATAATGAGACACTTATGCATTTTTAGCCCTTTAAAAATTGTCCATTCAATGTTATTTCTTAAGGCAAAAAAAAATTGTCCAGGTTATAGATAAAAATTCCATAGAGTTTAGAATAAGGAAACATGCTCTAACCTACCAATTACTTTGAATAAAGGATATCTATCAACAATTACAATGGGTAAAAATGTTCTTTTCTACGGCACCCCAGAGGAGCAACGTTTAATAAGATAGAATTATTTGTGCCTACAGAGAACTGCAATGAGCAGTTTTAATATAACACATCACAGTGGTATGAGCAGGTGGTCAGAAATGTGTTACCTGGTTTTGACTTATACTTATCTGATTGCCAAGACCAGACTAAAGCTTTGAAATCTGTATGGGCTTTTGGTTTTGTTTTTCCTTGTTACTGGAGTCAACAGCAGCCATAGCTGTGCTGACAGGGTCTCCAGGCAGGAATATTGAGGTTCTACCTTTCCCTGCTGAAAATAAGTTCTCACTCATCTCACCTTGGCCAGTACTAGTGATGTCAGCATGTGCTTCTGTCTTTTCTCTCTCTTTTTAAGTGCTGATAGTAATTTAGTGATTTTAACCACTGCTGCATTCATTCTGGAATAACAAAATAATGTTAGGAAGTTCCTATCATTGCCAAGACAAATTTTAAGAGGAAAAGGATCTATAGTTAATCAGTTTTGCTACCACGAGTAGCTGTCTGTACACTGAAATCAAACTAACTACAAAAATAGAGGGGTTTAGGGGTGCTATAGGGATAGAGCAGGGCTGAGGGGAGATGAGCATTGAGCCAAAATCAGCCTGCGTCAGAGGGAAACACTCCACAGTCCAATCGTGCAACAAAACAGGGAAATTGGTTTTAGTGTTTTTAACTTTAATTATTTACATTAATTAATGCTAAAAACAATGGTAACAGTATATTATTTTCATCTAGTTAAATAAAGGATTACACACATTTGAGTAAATTACGCAGCATTAAACACTTAAATAACTTGAAATGAAGCCATTACTGTCATTCAAACAAGTTTCCACAGCTAAAGGCTGAATGTTAAGTATGAACTGATTCAGCATTATAAGAATATAAATCCTTTATCTTTTTAGTGAGAAGAAAAAATGAAGAGATTTGATAACTTCTGACTTGAATGAGTGGTTTGCAGTAGCACAGCGCCCTCCAGTGGCCAAAGGTTCAAAATGCCATTTCCAAAGGACAAAGTCCAGCAGCGCATCTTTTCATGCTGAATGGTGGTAACTCACACGATGCAATGTCCATCTCAGCACATCGTTTTAGTATCAGACCATCCTCCTATTGCCAAATTGCCCTCACCGAATTTAAATTTTTTTATTCAAATCTGATTTCTTCCTCCTCAAAAACGTTCTGGAGAGTAAAAAAGAAATAGAAGCAAAGCAAAACAAAACCAAATCTTACATTGACATACACATCTGCATTGATGAGTGAATTCTTTTTTTTTTTTTTTTTTTTTTTTTTTTTTTTTTTTTTTTTTTTTTTTTTTTTTTTTTTTTTTTTTTTTTTTTTTTTTTTTTTTTT
>RJWJ010000792.1:32632-176508 GCA_004363605.1 Indri indri | reverse complement strand
TCCAGGTTTTGCATTCCAATCTCCCGTTGGCCTTATTCTTTTTCCAGATTTGTGTGTCCCCCGCTGAATCTCCACCGATTCACCTCGCTGTTTTTGCAGGAGAGAGATCTGGTCGTGTGTAGCAGACTGAGATCTACATCTCTTTCTCTGGAGGTAGGGAACCAGGAGGCTGCCTTAACTCCGCCATTTTTCTCCCCCCCCCAAGATACCTTTTTTATGTAAGTTATTGAAGAAAATCACTCACTAACAACAAAAGGAAAAAGTAGTAATATTGATTTTATTACATTGGCAACTTCTGTGGAAGAAGATAATTTGAAAATAAAAAGAACAGACACTAGTAAAATTTTGCCTTCAGTTGCAAGGCTACATGTATCTTTCAATGTAATATTTTTCAATTATCCTTACCTTAGAGGAATAGGGGCTACTACTTTTACCACCTGAACACCTGATAATTGAAAACAAGATCTGGTCAGAATTTTTAAATAATTAACAAAGACATGGAAAAAATCCCAAGTAGACAGAGTCTTTATTATCACAACTCAGTTATTTTTGTATCTTTGCTAATTACTTCTGAATGCTATCTGATCAATCAAGAAATTTTCATGAAAAAAAAGTTACCGTTTTTGGAGAAGTATTTACATGTACTGTCTTCATACAGCCTACTAGGTATTCCATTAGAATTATTATAGTAAACTAAACTAAGCCAAATAAGGAATAAGATTTTTCATTTTCTAGCAATAAAACAATGAGAAGAATGATGGAGCATTTTTTCCTCCTTGTTAAGACAAAACAGTTATTTTTAGAGATAATTATGCTAATTATGAATTCCATTGTTAAGTGTTCCTTGGCTATAGAAAGAAAATTTCAAAAATATACATTAGGTCTATACTTCCAAAGACCATCAGTTCTAAAACTTGGCACTTTATACTGTTGAAACACTTTCAGATGAAGTGTAATAGCAGTAATTGTGTTTCTCTGAATCAACTTCATGGCAAATGGTGCATGAATCAATACATGATGAAATTTGTGCACCATTTATCTCTTTGCATGATCCACAATAAATTCAAATGCATAATTACATTATCCAAGCCCGTCAAGAGGATAGAATAACTAGAGCATGTTGCCCTAGGGAAAGGCAAAGAAAAATGGAACAAGTACAGTTCAGTGTGTATAGCAAGGTGGTGATCTTGAATTGGAGCTTGAAAAAGAAGACATGGTCCTAGGGTAAAATGTTTCTCCTGAAAGGACTGATAGCTTTATACATAAAAAATGTACTCAGGTCTTCTTAAATTTGTAACTTTTTAGAAGGTATTCTACTGGAGATGTTGTCTATGCTTAGGAAGCAGGAGAGTAACTGAAAAATGCAGCTTGCCCATTGGCAATGAGTGACTAGCATTCCTAAAACCTTGCTGAAGGAAATAACATCTATGCTGATTTTTGAAGGAAGAGTAAGTCATTCAGGTGAAATGATAGGTGTAAGGGTTCAGAAAAAGAACCAGAAATGTAGTAAATCAAGGTTCTTACTATACTCTTAGTCACCAAGCAAGAAAACGGGATTTTTGTCTCTTAGTGTCTCTAAGAGTTTCAAAATCTCAAATGCAAGCTCCTGTTTTCACTGATGGAACATAAGGTCTGGGCTAAAAATCCTTTTTATACCAAGTATACTGTCTGGGACAGAGTGGATGACCAATAAATATTTATTTAGAAATTGCAGAAATAAATAGATGACAAGGGCCACTCAATTGTATGTATTCACATTATTTTCTGCATTGTCTATTGTAGTCAATTCCTAACTATGTTTACTGTCTCCTATCTCATTTATCTCTTCTAAATTATAGATGAGAGTATGGTAGTCTTCTATTTATAACACTTCAATGATCAGGATTCAATAACTCAGAATTGCTAGGACAATGTAACTTTGAATACTATTTTGAAAAGTAATTTGGCGTCATAGAGTAAGAGCTTGTTCTCAGTAATTCCATACCTTGAAATCTGTCCAGAAAAGGCAATTAAAAAAAAAGATTTATGCTCAGAAATTATTAGGCACAATCTAATTTATAATAACTGGAATTCAGACAATGTAGATATATGTATATTACTATTTGTTTACTGGATAGCATTTTTAATGTATTCATTAAAAATAATTTGGAAATACTGTATAATAACTTAGGAATTTCGTATCAGCCTAAGCAAAATAAGAATTCAAAACATTAAAGCCGGGCGCGGTGGCTCACGCCTGTAATCCTACCACTCTGGGAGGCCGAGGCGGGCGGATCGTTCTGAGCTCAGGAGTTCGAGACCAGCCTGAGCAAGAGCGAGACCCCATCTCTACCAAAAATAGAAAGAAATTAATTGGACAGCTAAAAATATATATAGAAAAAATTAGCCAGGCATGGTGGCGCATGCCTGTAGTCCCAGCTCCTCGGGAGGCTGAGACAGTAGGATTGCTTGAGCCCAGGAGTTTGAGGTTGCTGTGAGCTAGGCTGACACCACGGCACTCGCCCCAGGCAAGGGAGTGAGACTCTGTCTCAAAACAAACAAACAAACAAACAAACAAACCTTTAAAAAAGGAAAAAAAAGAAAGAATTCAAATTCAAAAATTAAATAGTTTTGATAGTTATATATCCAAACATATACATAGTTTATAAAATTTAATTTATATGTACAGACTGTGTGGGGATATGTGTGCATAGAAAACTAAACTGCTAAGAATGTTCACTTTTGAGGAGAGAAATTTGGGAAAGTGGGTAGATGTTTGATTCTTTACTATACATATTTAGAACTGTTTGACTTATGTTAAACAATATGTATTACTTCTGTAATTATGATCATTTTTATATGACTTAGTCATATATTCTAGATTTAAGTCTTTTGTTAAAATATTGATTATGAGACTTTAATTTTTTTATTTTTAATTTTTTATGAGTCCACAATAATTGTATATATTTATAGGGTACATGTGATGTTTTGTGTCAGGCATACAATGGTGTAATAGCAAAATCAGAGTAACTGGGGTATCCATCATTTCAAGCGTTTACCAATTCTTTGTGTTAGGAACATTCTAATTCTACTCTTAGTTATTGAATCTTTTTGCCAATTCTTTGGCTTCTCTGTACATTTTTTCTATGGTATCTTTCCATAAAGAAAAGTTTTCAATTATTATGAAGTCCATTTTATCATTATTTGTCTTTAGTTTTTATGACTTTCTGAAACATTCTAAGAAATCTTCACCCACCCCATGTTATAAAGTTATGTTCTCTTCCAAAGTTTAAAATATGTGATGTGAGGTAGGGGAAGATCAAGGTTCAACTTTTTTCCATATACATTTCCTATGGATATGTTATTCCAGCACCATTTGTTTAAAATATAATCCGTTCCCATTGAATTGCTTTGGCATTTTTGTTGAAAATCAATTGACCATAAAAGTATTAGTCCAGGTCCGAATTTGCTATTCAGGTGCATTGACCTATCTGTTCAGATAATGCAAATACCAAACGGTCTTGATTGTCTTAGTTTTATGGTAAGTCTCGAGTTCAGACAGAACAATTGTTCCAATTTTGTTTGTTTTTTAAATTATTTTTCCCACCGTATGTCCTTTATATCCTTTTAAATTTTAGAAAAAGTTTCTCAATTTTTTGGTTTAAAAAAAAGTCTGCTGGAATCATGATTGGAATCAAATTAACTCTATAGATAAATTGGGAGAGCTGGCATCTTAAAATATTGAAAACAGTATCATGCACATCATAATACATCAATAAAAATAATATATTCCTCATTTCAGTATAGAGATTTTTCCCTTAATTGCCTCATTTTAATATTATTTAAAAATAATTTTTACTTTTAATTTCATGTTTAAATTGTGTGTTGCTGCTATGTAAAAATAAAATAGACTGTCGTATATGAACGCTGTACCTAAGAGCATATTAAACTTTCTTACCATAGGGTTTTTTTTTTTAATTCTTAGGATAATCTATGTAAATAATTATCTTATCTTTGGATATATACTGCTTTAATTCTTCTCTTTAAATCTTTGCCTCTTATTTCTTTTACTTGCCTTATTGCACTGGTAAGAACCTCCTGTATATGGCAGATAAAAGTGGTGAGAATGATAACCTTCCCTTATTTCCAATCTGTGGAAAACACTCAGTGTTTCATGTTTATGTATGATTTATCTCTGAATCTTGTCTAGAAGTTCTTTATCAAACTGAGAAAGACTCCTTGAATTCCTAGTTTTCTGAGAAATTCTTCAGAAAACTGAAATTTGTCATTTTCACCTAAGTTGCATATTTTATTGACATAGAAAGCTTGTTATATTCCTTTTTTACCCTGCTGATAAAAGTGGGACCTGCAGTAATATCCTGTCTTTCATTTGGTGTGTTTGTAATTTGTGAGTTTTTTCTGTATTTTTTTTGTGATCATTTCATTAAGGATATCGATTTTATCAGTTTTCCAAAGAACCAGCTTTTATCCTTGATATTTTTTTACTTCTGTCCCTTTTCTACTTCATGGATTTCTGATTTTACCTTTTTCATTTTTTCTCTCTTACTTATTTTGGTTTAATTTGCTTTTCATCTTCTAGCTTCCCAAGAAAGAAATTTCAATTGTTGGCATCTAGTCTTTTAAAAAAATTAAATATTGAAATTTTCTTTTCTCCATATGAAAATTTTTGAAATGTTATGTTTTTGCTGTTGCTCAGTTTGGAATATTGTCTAAGTTCCTTTATAATTTATTCTTTGAGCCAGGAGTTACAAAGTATTGTTTAAATTTCTAATTCCTGTAACTTTTTCAGACATTTTATAGTTATTAATCCCTCAATTACTCATTCAGAGAAACTACTCAGTAAGACACCTGCACTAGAATGTTTATAGCAGCACAATTCACAATTGCAAAGATGTGGAAACAACCCAAGTGCCCATCAATACATAAGTGGATTTATAAACTGTGGTATATGTATACCATGGAGTACTATTCAGCTTTAAGAAACAGTGGTGATGTAGCACCTCTTTTATTCTCCTGGATGGAGCTGGAGCATAGTCTCCTAAGTGAAGTATCCCAAAAATGGAAAAACAAGCACAACATATACTCACCATCAAATTGGTATTAATTGATCAACACTTAAGTGCACATATAAGAACAACATTTATTGGATGTTGGGCAGGGAGGAGGAGGGAGGGGGGAGGAGGGGATGGGCATATGCACAAACAATGAGCGCAATGTGCACCACCCGGGGGATGGACACGCTTGAAGCTCAGACTTGGGGGGGGGGAAGGGGGAAAGGGCAACATACGTAACCTAAACATCTGTACCCCCATAATATGCTGAAATAAAAAAATATTGGATTTTATATGGCCTAGCAAAAGACATGTAATAATAAACTTAAAAATACCCCTAGAAAATAATGTATATTTTACGCGTTAGGTAATGTACTAATGTACTGTATTTGTCAGTTCGATCAATTTGTTATATTTTTGTTAAAATCTTCTATATTCTTACTAATTTTTGTCTAATATTTCCATCATTTACTGAAAAAGAGGTGTTTAAATATCTAATTCAGGTAGTAGTTTGTCTTTTTAAATTTCTCCTTTTTTTATGTTAGTTTTTATTTCATGTATTCTAATGTCCTATTATTAGTCACATACTTGTTTATAATTGTTACATTTGTGTTTCATTGACCCTTTCACTTTTATGAACTCTCTCTTTATCTCTTATAAAACTCATATTAAAGTGTATTTTGTTTGACACTAAAATAGTCATTCCAAGTTTTTTTTATTATTAGTGAATTACGGATCTTTTCATCCTTTTACTTTCAAACTAATTTATGTCTTTTTTATTTAAGGTATGCTTCTTGTAGACAGTTCATAGTTATTCCTTTTTTTCTCTATTTACCAAATTCCTAGAATGTTTAGATTAGCATATTTATGTTACATTTATTTAATGTAATTATCAATAACTTTTTAAAGATCTGGCAATATTTTTTTATTGGCTACCTGTCTCATTATTTGTTTGTTGTTCTTTTCTTTCAGCTCTCTGCTTCATTTTGTGCTAATTAAATTTATTTATTTCCTGGTGACTCATATACTGCCTTTCAGCTGTACTCTTCTCACAATATTTTTTTGGTGGTTTCCTTAGAGATAAAGTATGCACTTCTAATTTATCATAATCTACTTAGAGTTAATATGATAGTACTTCATTTAAAATGTAAGAATCTTGCAATAGTATAATTGTATTTATTTATTTTATGCTATTTTTATGTATTAGATTTACTATGAAGCTAATGAAGCTTAAGTTTCAAGCCTAGGTTTTTGTGTGGCCTCCTTCCAAGACTATGGAATATACCTTAGAAGTTGTCCATATGGTTATATATTTTTGCATATTTTAAAATGTAAGATACTATTGTCTTTTTCTTAAATTGTAAAAGCTTTGGGTCTTATAAATCCTATATTCTGCCATTTTTCAACATTTTTTCAAAGGACATTATTCCAAGATTCTCTCACCATCCTGATCAATGTACTCTGAAGCCATTTCAGTTTGTGAGGATCTCAGAACTGATCACAGTTATGGTGGTTTTCCACTGCATCTACCTGGATTAGATGGAGCTATGTTTCCCAGAATCTCCTTTCCTGTGTCTTAATAGGTTTGATTTAGCAAAAAGGGATAATTTTCTCAAGATCTGGAAAGAGAATTAAAGCAGCAATCATTACTCTTTTAAGGCCATCTTGTTAGAAACAGAATTGCCCCTGCAGATAGCAGCTAGGTTTGGCTCTCCTTCAGTCGATTTTCAGCAATTTTCTCGCCTTCTGGTTTTGTTAGCCAAAATTGATCCCAGGTCAACGTCAAACGCAAAGTCAGCAGAGCTCAATAAACTTCTTTTACCAGCTTTCCTTCATCGTCACCCTGTGCAGCTGGTATGCCTGGCTTCAGGAAAGGTGGTTAGTGATTGTTTTAACCTCCAAATCAGCAAGTGTGAACCTTTATTTCCCCAGCTCATCCCATAATTTTGTGAGTCTTATTCATCTAATAGATTCCTATTCCATAATGCCCATAGTAGTTCTCTTTGTCTCGTTTTATCCCAACTGCTATAGGAAGCAATTGGTATCTGGAGGTGGGATGATGTCATAATAAAAACGCAAAATATGTGACATTGGCTATGGAGTCAGATGACAGGCACAAGCTGGAAGGACCCTGAGGAGACTGTTAGGGAAGGATGGAAAGCCAAGATGAAAATTGTTGTTGAAAACTAGACAAAAAGGTGTTCCACATTAAATAGTGGAAGAAATTTTGGTAACGGTCACCTGCGGTGATAGGAAAAATACAAAATATATCTAAGAAACCAGTGGATTTGGTTAAGGATAGTTCCAGGCAGAATACTGAAAGTGGCAACTGGCTTTTTTTAGCTGTATATAATGATGTTAGAAGGTAAGAATAGGAATGAACTAACTTTTTAGGGAGTTTTTAAGCAGAACATAGAGGAAATGTTACCAACCCAAGATTCAAAGGGTGGGAAAATGAAACTGTTTCTCATTTTTAGCTTCTCCAAGCAGCAATATACTCTTAAAGTCTTAGGACCAAGATAAATTCAAAATATATCTTAGAGTCAAGATATAAATTATACAGATACAACATCCCTTTACGTCCTCAGAAATATGCAAGGATGTTCCTTTACAGCTTCTAAGTGGGACAACGTAGCTTATGATAATCTTAAGACTATGCATCTTAGATCATTTTTGCTAAATACAAGGACTTCTATAAATTCCACAGCACCTTGACTCTTAGGTCAAGAGAGAGAGAAGCTTGTCTCAAGGAGATCTGAAGGTGTGGTATTTTCTCTAATGGGGTGCATTATAATTAGAATCAAGAAAGTTCACAGAATTTTAGAGAAATTGTATCAGTTTAAAGTAAAAGACACAAAATCAGTTCAAAATGAAAAGGAGACTCTGGACCTTTAACTATCTACAGAGCGGAAGGTTAAAAAAGCTACTCAGTTGCAAAACCAGGACATTTCTTATATAAATGATAAGCTGTTTCAGAGAATAGAGCTAAGAGCTCAGATGGGGGAACCAACAGCCACAGTGACACTTGCCTACATGTAATCCTGTTTTATTTCAGAACTGCTACAAACCAGGAAGTGCTATGTGCTCCACAACACCCCACCCCGAGTTTTGTAACTGGAGTGTTTATTGCACTTCTATCCTTATCTTACTATTTTAGGTTGAGAAGGTGGGATGCAGGTAACTTCAGTTCATAATGTCCAAATTGAGAGAAGTCACATCTGATGAGCTTCATACGCAACTGGACCCGATTTCATTGAAGAACCCCTGAACTTTATGCCTGAAATGATGCCTAATAGATTGTGTTTGGAAGTCATTGGTAGGGGGAGGTTTGCGTATTTTGCATGTGGGAAATACTTATTAAGAGCCAGAGGAGAGAGTATTAGTCTCCAAAGATAGCCCTCGATGAACTATTCCTCCCGGTAATCATGCCCAGATATAGACTCTTCCCACAACTAATATAAGCTAGTCCTGTAAATCTCTTACCCAATAGAATAATAGAATATGCTATTTAAATCAAAATTGAATTCTCTCATTCAATTTAAATATTTTTTCCTTTCCCACATTTTATGTATGACCAGAAATTACATAGACTTACAGTGAGAAAGGAAGCATGGTTTTTTCTTTTGCCTTTATTTTTCATCTCCTCCTTATTATCCTGCTTTTGAGATTAAAGTTTAGAGAAGACCATATGTTAGCTAGTTCTAGAGGCATTAGCTAGTTAGATTTAGTTTTCTTTTAAATCTATCCCTGACTCTAGCTTGAGGTGATAATTGCTCCACTAAATTTGGTCAGTTCTCAACATGTTTTTAGGGATGCAACTACCCCCACACTTTAAAATTTGATTTTCATTGGCTTTGGGACTTTAGCAAAAATTATGAAGTGACAGACAGTACAGCTCTTTATATTACTTTTAGGATTTCACCTCCTCATGAACCTCGGTGAAAAACAGAGCCCACCTCTTATAAAGGTGAATGGAATAGCTCTTTACTTTGCCAACATTCCTCATAGATCATATGGTTTGCTCAATCACATATATGCATTGCAGGTTTTGAATCAGAGTATGCCATAAAAGAGCAATGGAAAACTTGGTTCTGGCATTTATTTATCAGGGGCAGCTATGGCAGAAGGGCCAAATGACAAGTACACTGATTGTTGCCTGCAGGGTCAGCAGTATACAGAATCCGGAGTCTGTTACATCATGGTGGTTGCAGCAATGTCCTTACAAGTTTGGCAAGGTATTTTTGGCTGTGATTCCCTTTGTCACTCCCTTTGCTATTGATTGTTTTTGAACTTGGATCTCCAGCCTACATTTTATGGAGGCTGGCAATTTTATAATCTAAAAAAATGCCATTTGATGCATTTATTTTTTGCTTAACTCAGTCAATTTCTCTTGTATATAACTAAATCCCCTGATCAAAATAAGAATCATGTCTGTCTCGCCTGGAATTATAGAATTTCTTGTATTACATTTAATATTCATTTGTTCATACGTTCTCTTAGCTGGTTAAAGGAATATTTATTAATGCAAATATTCTCAAGTTTATCTCAAACCTGTGAGAAAAACTCCTTTTCAAAGTCATATAGTAGAAAATTATGTCCTAAAATAGATCTGTGTAATAATGTCAATGGGACTAGTAAAAAGTCAGGAACTAGAAAACCAATATTGGGATTGTCTATCTTTAGGAACACCTGAGAGCCACTGGTTTTCCGTTTGTGCAAAACTGCAGGCTGCAAATCCACAAGGCAAGAAATCTTCTCTATGTACTGCTGATACTATAGGTATTCAGATAGTATACCTGAACTGAGATGAAAGGCAAATAATTGAACAGCTACATCTACTATGTACTTACTATATGCCAAGTGCTGTGCTAAATTTTGATAAAAATTCTTTGTGTTTCTCAAAACAGATGTGCAAAATTGGTATTTTTAGCAATTAGTTAAATCCACTGGAGATGAAGAAACTACAATTGCAAAAACTATTTTACACCATACTTCACAGGTAGGATATGCTGAAAGTTAAAAGCAAACCCTATGTTCTAATAACTGAATTTAGTAATTTTTCATAGCATCAGTCTGTTTTCCAATTTATTTTAAAATAAAATCTTTCTGATAAAAGGATCTGTAAGAGACTAGGGTAAACATTACTTTGGATTTGGAGTCAGACTCCTGAGTTCTATTTTCCAGTTCTGTAGTCAATGACACTTTGACCTTGGGCAGGTCACAGATCAGTGACTTTCAAACTGTTTTTGATAGCCAAACTCTTTCTTCACAAAGGAAGCAATCAACGAATTATATCCTAAAAGTAGAACCTAAACCATTGAACTCCTATTAGGTCATCTTTGAATAATGAACACCAGGTTTAGGAAAATCTCATATACAAAAACAGCTGGTCTATAATCCTCTATATCCTCTTCCTACTATTTTCCCTCCATAGAAAGTCCAGATACCAGGAACTGATATTTCCTGATGATAAGTCCTGGCAGGGCTTTATACCGTCTGATATCTATATTTCTTTCTTTAGTCTTTGATGGCTAACCCATCTGTCTCTAGCAATCTTTCATGGATGGACACACATCCTCTTTAATCTTTCCTTCTTTCCCCTGTCGCAACCTGGTGTTCTCAACTTGTTCAATCAGTTTCTCTGTTTATTTTGTGACTCTAATTAGAGCTGCTTAGAGCAGACTTAGTGCAACTCCACATAGGCAAAGGGAAGCTGTGCATTTTGAACTGACATAAGAGACAGACAGTGCTTTTCACCTCTCAGGGTTTTTTAAAATTCCCACAAACTTCTTCAGAACTAGTATGAAAGTATTTTCCATCATCCTGATTAAACTTCTTTCTCCTTAAACTCTGACATTCATGAAAATTAAATTCTTTAACTTTGTGGTTGTTTTTCTATTTTGTACTACACAGCAGTAATTTAATAATTTTTCATTCCTAATCTAAAAGCTATTTCAACTGTACTTAATGATAAGAAGGCATTTGTTAGAAGCCAAGAAACTAATCACTTTCTATAACAACACCTATTTGAATGCATTCCAGATTCCTAACTGTCTGATGAAACAAAATTCAGTAATGCAGTCTATCTGTATTCAAGAAAATATTCAGTGACTTAAACATCACATAACCAAATTCCTCAATTCTCCTGACCCTGGTGTAAGCAACTCACTCAAATTTTATGGGTCTCAATTTTTTCATCTGTAAATCAAAGTAATTGCAATAGCCTAGAAGTTGTTTAGGTCCCTTCTGTTGGAAGAAAATATCACACATGCGTCTTTCTCATCTACGTAAAACATTTAACTGAAAAAAACATAACATATAAATTTTATAAACAATTGATAAAATATATGAGTACTATCAATACTGCATCTTTTGTAGTCGGCTTCATGAACAAAACTGCCTCTTTGCAGTTCTCTTATGTTTGAAGTTCCCAGGCAAGTAAGATCTGCAGACTGGAACTTTGTGACTTTCTGTTTCACTGATCCATCCCCGTTCAAGTTTTTTTTTTTTTTTCTCCAGAAACGATGGAACCTCCTTGCAGCCCAGAGATAACTACAAGAACTTGCATTGCCTGTTTGTTCAGATAAGACAACATAAGCGTCACCCCACCACAGATCTAGCCTTTGCCACGTGCCAGAAAACATGCTAGGTGATTATTGCTTACGGGCCTTGTTATAGGATCCAGTGGAGATCTTCTTGGTTGTATTCCTGTCCCTTAACTTGTCTTGCCAAGAAAACATTATGAGCATTGACTCGAATCAGGTTTCCTAGAAGCAGAGCCTGATAAGTGATTTATTGAGGGGATGTCTTTGGAGGAAACCTACAAGAGAATAAGGAATAAAGGATAGGGCAGGGGATGGGATATAGCAAATATGTGGTTTCAGGAGAATTTTTAACCTCAGATTGATGCCAAGCATAGCTCTGAAGCATTAGTTGCATCCTGACTGGAAGTAAGAAGACTGGAGTGTTGTATCCCAGCATCAGTCAGTCATTGGCTTTATGTCATGAAGGGAGCAGGTACAAGACCTAAGCTTTTAGACATCTCCAAGAAAGAAGGCTCACTCTAGCTAAGGGGCTAGTCTTCCAAAACGGAAGATGGTGTGAAATGTTGGCAGCTAAAACACACAGCAGCTGAGACATGGGTATTCCAGCCCAATGCAGAGAATCTAGATGTGAGACCAACACCATCTATAAGTGCTAATAGACAGAGCCACTGATGGAACCCCAAGAGGAGAACCATAAGATATTGTATAAAACAAAACAATCATATTTATGGCAGTTTTCTCCTATAATTTATTGCATTTGGGGATAAGATTTGGCTAATTGGCCCACAAAATGAGGACTAATGGCATAAATGTCAAAGACAACAGAAAAACAAAAATGATTGAATGATTATGTAGCTAGTAATATGCTAAATATTTTATGTATATTAACTAACTTAATATTTCAACTTTCCTGTGAGATCATCTTACTTTCATAGATGAGGAAATTGGAGGTTATCAGGGTTAAATAGCTCAACCATGATCACACAACTCATAACTCAGATCCACCTCTATTGTACTCTTAAGATCTTGATTTCTGTGTTTTGCTACTTGTTTGTGTTTTAGTTTTTCCATTTACAATAGGAGTCACACAATAATTAGATTACATCTTCAGGATAATATGTCCATATAAAAGGTATTGGTGTCACGAAAATATCTCAAGTAACTTTATTAAAAGACAGTTTCTAGGATCTTGCCTAAAATATTGAAATTATCTAGGACTAGGATCCTAGGAAAATGATTTAAGTATCATAGAGAATTCTAATACTCAATGATGTTTGCAAATTGACTAACTAGATTAAAGAATTCATTTTAATACACCAACAGCATTGGCTTTGGAACAAACAGAGCTTACCTACCAGAGTCAGTGAACCATTTATGAACATGACCTAACTTGTTTGTATTCAGGCAATGTGTTTGTTCATATTGCAGCCTAGCAATTGTCCCAGAGTCTGGGATTTTCAAGCAAAGGAAGGGGAGTGTTTTTGAGGTCATGCTCACAAGATGAAAACTGCTTTCTGCCACTCAAAAAAAAAAAAAAAAAAAAGCCAAGAAATATAGAGGAGACACAGTAAGAGAAGTCTAGGTAATCAAGAGAAATACAAGAAAAGCAAATTAAGTACAGAGAAGGCAACACTGAGCATTTCTCAGAGTATATTGGACAAAATAAAATGTTAAGTTCTTTTCCATGAGCAGAGATATGCAAGTCATGCAAAGGGTGTTGTTTAAACCTTCATAGTTAAGTCTGATGCAGATGGAGGAATATTTAGAATTAATACTGAAAGCCTTAATATAATGTAAGCAACTCAACATGTAAAGAAGCAGCCATGCATAAAGGAAACAATATTCTGAATGTAAAATAGAATGAAGAGATCAAAAGCTATCCATCAGCCATTCCTCACTGGTTTTCACTAAGATTTGAAACTGAAGCAGGAGTAAACTGTTCATTAATTTTAGCTCAATGTGTATATCAATTAGAATTAACTAGTTCAGTAAATGTTTAAGGTTCTCTTTATAGATTCATTGTTCAACAATCAATAATTAGTATTTTTATTATTAAAATATTAAAGTAAAGGATACTTTCAAACATTTTAAAAATAGATGTCAAAACTATAATATCTCAAAGGGTAATTATAATCAAGCTTTTTGTGCCTAAAATGGATATTCCTGTGGCCAAAGAAATGTGAGCAGAAAGTGTAATATACTACTTCTAGATGGGAGAATTAAGAACCAGAACACAAATCAATGATCTTTTTTTCTCTTTCTTAGTGTCTTGCAACGTTTCAGATGCTGATTGTTTCATCGGTCTTCTTCCTAGAAAAAGGAAAGCAGAGATGAGGGCCTCCATTCTGCCAATGCCAATCATGGGCATGTAGTGTGAGCAAGAAATTAGTATTTGTTTTTATTTAGTCCCCAAGATTTAGAGGTTACATGTAACTGCAGTATAGTTTAGCCATTGTGACTTATACAATTGCAGACTAGCATCTTTCATGTCTTTGCTTAAAATATGTAGTGCTACTATAAATGGCCTGTTTTATATCTCAGGTTTAATTTAACAGTAATGGAAAAAAATTCAATACACCTATTGAAATAAAAATATTCAAAAAGAACCAAACCTTCTCTGTATTTTATAATTCCCTAGTGGTTAGATAGTTCCTCAGGGAACCCAAGGAACAGCATCATGAAGAAAGCAGCTGTCGGTCTTCTATCTCAGTAGGAATTGTGTATGAGTCACAAAGTGGAACTTAGCCTCATTAATGGCAAAAATCACTAGTTGCAACACCTTAGAAAAGAAAGGGTGAACCCTTCAGGCTGTAATCAATAGGGAGTGGCAGAAGAAGTTCTTATGTGATTTTATTGTAAAATACAAATTGCTCTTTTGTTGGCAGCAGTCCTTTGCTGTGACCTGTTCAAAACAGTATATGTTGGGAGAGGAACAAAAGTATCAGGAAAAACATTTTATCTCAGGGAATACCACATTGAAAAATGTTTATTTAAATAAATTATATATACACTAACATATATATTAAATATATCAAAGATGACTATTTAAATAAATGGTTATAAAAACACTTGAAAATCACAGATTCCATTCTTAAGCATTGATTTAATTCCAAAATTATGTATAATAATGCTGGTATGGTAGGGTAATGGCAGAAGCAATTTCCCATTTTTTTCCTTCCCAAAACTTTTTAGGTAATAAATTCCATGGAAACTACCTTCAACATTTTTTTTAACTTAAAATTCTTATATTAGTCACAGTCTTCAGAGAAAAAGAACAAATAAGAACCAATAGGAAGTTTGTGTATTATTATAAGAAATTGGCTTACACAATTGTCATGGTCTGAAGGTGTTCCCCAACATTCATACATTGAAACTCAATCACCAGCGTACTAAGAGGTGGGCCTTTAGGAGGTGATTAGGTCATGAGGGCAGTGCTTACTTGGATGGGATTAAGGCCTTTATAAAAGTGCTAGAGGAAGTAGGTTCTCTCTCTCTGCTTTTTCCCTATGCAAGGACATGGTATTTAATCCCTTTTGTCCCTTTCACCCCTTCTTCCCTATGAGGATGCAGCAAAAAGGCCCTCACTGGACACTGAATGTTGGCACCTCGATCTTGGACTTCCCAGCCTCTAGAACAGTGACAAAAAAATTTCTTTTGTTTATAAATTACCCAGTCTCAGGTATTTTGTTACAGACACATGGACTAACACTGCGATTATGGAGGCTGACACATCCCAAGATCTGGAGTTGGTAAGCTAGAGACCTAGGAGGGTCTATGGTGTAGTTTTAGTCCAAACAACGACAAACTCAAGACTCAAGAAGATTTGGGTATAAGTCTGTAGACAGGGGGAGAAAAAGGTGCCCCAGCTCAAAGGCAGACAGGCAAAGGCAGTTTCCTCTTATTGGAGGGATGGTCAACATTTTTGTTTTCTCCTGATTGAACAAGGCTCACCCACATTATGGAGAAAATCTGATTGACTCAGTCTAATGATCCACTTGGTAATCTCATCCGAACACACCATCAAGAACACACCCAGAATAGTGTTTGACCAAATATGTGGGCAACCGATGGCCCAATTAAGTTGAAACATAAAATTAACCATCCTAGTTCCTATCCTTTATTTGACTCTTTCAGTTTATTTTAGAACCCTAGGATGTGCTGACATAGTGAGTTTTGTCATAATAGTATCAACAAGTAATGTACTCATTTTACAATTCTTACCTCGATCAAGTTATGTAGACCTCAGGATTCCCATCAAATAGCCATGAATTACAGCACGTAAAGCATTTAACACAGAATCTGGCACACAATAGACATTCTCTCCTCCTCCATTCCAACACAGAGTGTGTTACATATTAATAATAATGTCACATCTCAGACTTTTGTTAATGAAATAGCACACTATTATAACTTTTGACATAAGTTATAAATGTTTATGATGTGACAGAACTGTTAGGTTCATCTGTGTGGATGTTCCCTGGTCCCCTGGTTCTCAGTGTCAAGAATGAGTACTGTTACTGAGTGGAGACAATGGCAGAGTGATCAAGAACACAGAGCAATTTTATACAAACAGTTTACCACATAAAAGAGAGAATGAAAGTAAAGAAGGAAGCTACAAAAAGTGGAAATACATTCCAGAGAGAGTGGAATGGGTCAGTCTCCACAAGTGGAGAAAAACACTGATGTCTGAGGACACACCGCCCTTTATAAACTCATTAGTTTGTTCCACCTTTCCCCTGGCAGGATTGGTTGTCCTTTCCAATTGTATACTAAATTTAATTAATCTATTCAAATCAATCATTTCCATTGTACATGAGAGGACACTGAAGCCTAGAGAAATTAAGTAGCTCAATCAAAACCACAGAACTAGTAAGTGACACAATCTAAGTTATGAGAGGAAGACCAAAAGTGGCTTTTTCAAATTACATACAAAGCTGAAATTCAAATCAATTTTTTTCATAAGCATTTTCTTAAGTCAACAACTTTGTATTGCCACAGAGGAATCATGAAAAAACGTGAAATAAATAATGGGAGGAGAGAAGCATTCTTTAACTTTATTAACTATAAATAGACTTCTGTTTATTAAAACTTCCCTTCGATTTGATATGGAATAAGTGTCTCTTTCGGACAAATCTTTCAGAATTTTTATTTTTTTTTATTTCAGTATATTATGGGGGTACAGATGTTTAGGTTACATATGTTGCCCTTGCCCCCCTTCCCCTCCAAGCCCGACCTTCAAGCGTGTCCATCCTCCGGGAGGTGCGCATCACACTCATTGTTTGTGCACATGCCCATCCCCTCCTCCCCCTCCCCCCTCTCCCTGCCCAACATCCAATAAACGTTATTCTTATATGTGCACTTAAGTTGATCAGTTAATACCAATTTGATGGTGAGTACATGTGGTGCTTGTTTTTCCATTCTTGGGATACTTCACTTAGTAGAATGCTTTCCAGCTCTATCCAGGAGAATACAAGAGGTGCTATATCCCATTGTTTCTTAAAGCTCAACAGTACTCCATGGTATACATATACCACAGTTTATTAATCCACTCATGTATTGATAGACATTTGGGTTGTTTCCACATCTTTGCAATTGTGAATTGTGCTGCTATGAACATTCGAGTGCAGGTGTCTTTTTCATACAATGACTTTTGTTCTTTTGGGTAGATGCCCAGTAATGGGATTGCTGGATCGAATGGTACTTCTACTTGTATCTCTTTAAGGTACCTCCATATTGCTTTCCACAGAGGTCGTACTAGTTTGCAGTCCCACCAGCAGTGTATGAGTGTTCCTGTCTCTCCGCAGCCACGCCAACATTTATTGTTTTGGGACTTTTTGATAAAGGCCAGTCTCACTGGAGATAAATGATATCTCATTGCGGTTTTGATTTGTATTTCCCTGATGATTAGGGATGTTGAGCATTTTTCATATGTTTTTGGGCCATTATTCTGTCTTCTTTTGAAAAGTTTCTGTTCATGTCCTTGGCCCACTTTTTGATAGGATTGTTTGATTTTTTCTTGCTGATATTCCTGAGTTCTAAATAGATTCTAGTTATCAGCCCTTTAGATTTGTGATGCGACATTGCCATTCAATGAACAAAGCAGCAGTGAGTGATTGTTGGGCAGGAGATAATGGGAAGTTGCTATTGCTCAGTAGAAGAAGTGTTTGTGAGGATGTGAGAATGCTTAGAAAATACTTGAGAATATTTCCCAGAAATACAAAAGATATGGAGACAATCCTATGTTGGGCAGAAGACTCGCATGAAAACATATGAGTGTCAGATGAATTAAATTATTACTAATACTATGATGCCTTAATATTCATAAGCTGGAGAGGTCAGAGGAAACTCAAGTTGCATACATAAGCATCACATATACAAAATTTTTTATGTCTTCTAATAGCTACTGAAGGGACCCTTGATGAATCTGACATTGGGTATCTCCATCCAAATCATTTCATACCTTATTCAAGCAAGTGCACATACAAATGAAACAGCAGAAAGGAAGAGGGGTAAATGAGGAAACTTCTTGGGATCTAAAAAAATTCTAACCCCAGTTTTGGAACTGAAAGCCCATTACATTGCCATATGGGAGAGAAGCTAACCCCATTGTATTCATAAATATGAATTCTGTCATCACGTTAAACTTCACAGTGGCAATCACAACAGTTTATAAAAATAAGATATGTGTAATGCAGAGCTCTTTTTTCCTCCAAAAAAAATTCTTTTCATAAATTGATGCCTTAGTTGATACCTTGGATTTTCAACCAGACACTTTGGTTTGAAGTCCCAGTAATGTAACCTTGTGAATAATAAACATAATACTATGTCTGTCTTGAATCTTACAAGCAATATTGAGTGAAAGAAGCAATGTATAGCAGAAGATAACTGATTTAAATATGTTTTATTTTTATATAGTTTTTAAAAAGCAAAACCAAGCTATGTTTTTTTAGATTGCATATCTACCAAAACTACAAAGCAAAGCAAATTCAATATAGTGATTAGCTCTATAGTAAAGAAGAGGGTACTTACTGTGAGTAGAGGGCTTAAGGGGTGTCAGAAAGGTTATTTTTCTTGACCGCTATAATTATTTGTTAAAATGTAAATTCATTTTATGTCCTATTCTGTATATGAGCTTTTTTTCATAGTTTTAAAAAGTTTAACGATAGTCTCTTTTCATTTTCTCTAGCATCATAAAATATTTTTGGTTCTGACAGAGATAGCACCCTACAAATCTGAGACAATAGATCTCACAAAATGCCCAAACTGAGTAGCATCCTTGGAAAAGATTGTCCATTTTCCTGTTGCTTTTGTATTAGTACAATGATATGAAGAATTAGTATTTTTTAAAATTACATAATGGCTGCTCATGTCCAAATATTTCACAGAGATTTTTATAATACACCCCTTTGGTTTTTAAATCACAGTCCTCCTGCTGTAATCACTTTCCATGGCAGCAGTACTGATCTTGGCTGGGACAAATCCTAGAGATGGGTTCCAAGGTGCATTTTATATGCTTGACTTCGTCTCAGTGGAAATCTCAGTGTTCTTGTCAAATGTCTAAATTATTAAAGCAGTACTCAGAGATGGGCTGATGGGGTCTGAATACACCAGTGTCTAAATACGTGGTGTCTCGAAGCAGTTGCTATGATATTTGTTGGGACTTGCTCCTTCTTCCTTGGCAGGCTTTGGTTTTCTTCTGTCACTCAGATTCAGGTTAATTAATTCTCTGGGTAGTCCATCTGGCATTGGATTCCTCTCTGGAGAGCGAACTCTTCCTCTTTGACTCACACTTGCTATAGCCATTCTGGCAGTATCTCTTTGCTGGGAGGTAGGAATCCTTCCAATGGAGAAATAAAGGCAGCTATCATAGTGAGGGACATTTACCCAGGATAGTATAACAGGGAACTTCTCTCTTCTCAAGAGTCACTCACCCTTTTTGAATGAAATATATGATTAAAAAAATGGCTTTCCTAGCCCTGAGGCTACATGTTCTCCCCACACTAATGCCAACAACCGTCAAATCCTTATTCTCGGGCATACAACCAAGGTCCAAACTGTTATGTTCAGATAAACAGAGTCACAGTGTTCAAACAAGGCTGCAGAGTTTACCAACTTGTGAATGTGTGGGGAAAGTTCTTATAGAAAAGGCAGCATAGGATGAGAAAACTGCTCCTGCTCACAGACCTAGGATTAAATTCTGGTCCTGCCATTTACTATCTGTTTTGTTCAGAGCATTTACCTCATGGGATAGGTAAATATATTATAAGTAAACAGCTGAGCATAAGGCATTGTGCATAATAATATGCAATGACTGTATGCTATGATGCTGTTACTGCTACACTGATCATTTCAAATCTTATGCAAATTATGAGCAACAATTTCCATCTTTATTTAAAAAATCCACATGTAACATCATAAATAAGACCCAAAACCATGTGAAATTTTAATCTCATCTAGGCAGACTCTAGCAAACTCTGAAAGAAATTCCCTCTTCACTGCTTTTCTTCTCCATTTTTATCATTGCTCTCTTAGACTCACTGACTGCAACAAATGCAAGCTCTATGAAATTTCTTACTTCCATAACTGCACTCTAACAGGAGAGAATTCTCTTTGTACCTTGTTCAAAGTCTAAATCCAAACCCTCCCACCCTGTGTCTAATTCCTTCAGATCATGTTCTCAGCTAGGTTTTATTTAGTTCCTTTAACTAACCAATCTGCATACAGAGGTCCTATGTGCCAATATATTCTTTCGGTAACTTTCCTAAGTAGCCTGAATTTTAACCGCAATGAATAAACAGTATTGCTATATATGGCAAAAACAGAATGAAACAAAAACCCTCATGTAAATCAAACTATTAACTTACATTTAAATACTAGAGCTTTAGTGAACAAAAGGGTGAAAAAAGAAAGTCTTCCACAACAGAAAAAAAAGAAATAAACAGAAGCAAATGACTATTGTTGACACACTAACTTGTAGAGTCTGGCCAGGAAAAAAAACAAAAGATAATTGCTCAGAATAATTGGCCGTTAAATTTTCACTGCTAGCAAATTTCAGTTCAGTCATTCTGGGACAAAAATAAATGTATAAAATGATAAGTCTTTGACATGCAAAATACCTTTATTACCCTTTTCAAAAGACTTTAAGCAATTGAAGAAATTTCAATAAAAATAACAGGAGAGGTAATAGTCTGGTCTCTTTGGAAATGCTTGTCAAAGGACTCCTGATATTTTCTGAGAGGCCAGAATTATAGAATCAATCAACAAATCCTTTCTGTTTACCAAAACCAAGCAGAACATGTTAGCCTTAAAACCCAGTTTTAGGGCCACAGAGTAAATGTTTGGTTTTTACTAAATGGTGATTACAAACTTAGGAGCTAAGAAAGTATTCAAGATCCAAAGAGAAAAGTGAAACTCTCAAGGATAACTACTATAACTAGTTATTATTGTGTCAGCACAACTAGTAATTATTATGAATTAATATAACATGAAAATGGCACAGTTGGGTCCCAACAAAGAGAGGAATTGAACAGATATAAAAGAGACAAGAAACAGTTAAAGCTAAAGCCATTGATCTGATGGCTTGACTGTCTGACGCCAGTCCATGGCAGCTGGAAATTTGGCTTCTACTTGCCAACAAGGGCTAACGGTGCTCCCTAGGGCACACTTACTCACTAGTTAAATCCAGGAAGCAAGGAGAAGTATTCCTTTTCTGGAAGAATCCTGAAACCAATTCTATGCTTTAAACTATAACCAGGGGCCCATGGAAGATAAGGACTCAGCTTTGTGAACAGAACTAAGTCAGAACTAAGTCAACTAAGTCACAACTAGATTTGTGACTGGATCTGTAATATCTGCAATATCATCTAAAAGTACCATTTAAAAAAATGCCTGTAAAAAATTTGATTCTGAATTGGGACTTGGAGAGAATGTCAAAAGCCTTACAGAAAAAGGAGGGAGAAAGAGAGGGAGATTTAGAGAAAGAAGGAAATGATAGAACAAAAGAAAATATCCTTATGTATAATGAGGCTTCAAAAATAAAATTCTAAAAAGCGTGAAGATATCTAGTATTAAGAAATTTTTTTAAACATTAAAGCTAAAGCTATAATCAAAACTGGCAAGATGGGTGTAATTATATTTTTAATTTAAACATTATATTATTAAAATTTTTAATTATTAAAAAATAAATTTAAATTATTTTTTAAAGTGGAGGTGGACATGAAAGAGATTTTCCCCTGAAAGTTAAAGCTTGATATCTAAATCGTGTGTGGTGATTAAAAAAGTAGTAAATTACTTTTCAAATCATAACAAAAATTTACAGTTATGTATGTAGGGTTTTAAAGCATAAATACTGAGTGTCATATTCTATAGTTTATAATGAGGAAGGTAGAAAGCAGAAGGAAATAAATAGAAAAAATCCATGAAAATTCAGAAAATAAGAAAAAAGTCAAAAAAAAGAGGAGGGAGTGGTAAACAGAAAGCACAAATCAAAATATAATAAGAACTCTGAAGATAACAGAAATCACGACAAATGTAGCAATTCAATCACCTACTGAAGAAAACATTCTCAGATTGGATAAACATAAAATTTGCCTAAAGATTGCTTACAAGAGACAGTTGTAAACATAAAGAAAAAGTTCAAAAAAAAAATAAAATACATCAATGGACACACTAACAAATCAATATCTATCCATCCATCAATCAATCAGTAATAAATTAATGAAATCTGATGAAGCAAAAACCTTTTTGGATAAAATGGAACTTAAGGCAAAATATTAGAATTTCTGAGAAACAATATTAATCTCTGTTCTCTATCTTTGACTGACTTGCTTAACTTTAAGGTGTTGTCTTCAAGCTCTGAGATTCTTTCTTCTGCCTGGTCTAGTCTGTTTAAACTATCCACTGTGTTTTATATTTCCTTGAATGAATTTTTCATTTCTCGAAGTTCTATTTGATTTTTTTAATTAATTGATTTCTTTAGTGAATTTTTCATTCATATCCTCTATTGTTTTTGTGATTTCTTTGTGCTGGTTTTCCATTTTCTCTTGTATTTCATTGAGTTTCCTTATAATGCATTTTTGGAATTCTTTATCTGTTATTTCAATATTTTCATTTTGGTTGGTATCCATTGGTAAAGAGTCATTGTTTCCTTTTGGGGATGTTCTTCCACAGTGATTTTTCATACTTCCAGAGCTTTTTCACTGATTTCTTCTCATCTGGCCTCTTGATTGAGTCCTGAGGGTAGTAGGGCTGGCTTGTGGACCTCTCCCTGGGTCCCCAAAGATCGATCCCTGATCATATCAGGGAAAAGAGTACTGGTCCCAAGTTGCATATGGGGTGTTTAAGCAGGTTTAATGATCTTCTTAGGTTGCCTCTGTCCTGATGTTTTCACCTCTTCCCAGCAGTGTAAATTGTGTTGGGTCCCACGGGTTAATTTCTGAGATGGTGCATGGTACTTGTGAGTATGAATCAGCCACGCCCTGTTTGCTTCAGTTGGAAGACTCTACGATGAGCTATAGTGTTGTTCTCCCTGCCATTGGTTGATGTTTCTGTGAAAAAGTCAGTTCCCAAGATATCCTTTTGTGCCTATGGTAGGGGTACAGACTTAAACCTAATGCAACAATAAGAATTCTAGAAAAAAAGGTTGGAAAAACTCTTCTAGATATTAGCCTGGGTAAAGAATTTATTTATTTATTTATTTATTTATTTTTTATTTCAGCACATTCTGGGGGTACAGATGTTTAGGTTGTGTATGTTGCCCTCACCCCCTCCTGCCCAAGTCAGAGCTTCAAGTGTGTCCATGCCCCAGATGGTGCGCATTGCATTCATTATGTATGCATATACCCATCCCCTCCTCCCCGCTCCCACCTGCCCGACACCCAATAAATGTTATTCTTGTATGTGCCCTTAGGTGTTGATCAGTGAAACCAGTTTGCTGGTGACTACATGTGGTGCTTATTTTTCCATTCTTGGGATACTTCACTTAGTAGAATGGGTTCCAGGTCTATCCAGGAGAATACAAGAGGTGCTATATCACCATTGTTTCTCATACCTGAATAGTACTCCATGGTATACATATACCACACTTTATTAATCCACTCATGTGTTGATGGGCACTTGGGTTATTTCTACATCTTTGCAATTGTGAATTGTGTTGCTATAAACATTCGAGTGCAGGTCTTTTTTATAGAATGTCTTTTGTTCTTTTGGGTAGATGCCCAGAAATGGGATTGCTGATCAAATGGGGATAGACAGACAGAGACCAGGGTAAAGAAGTTATGAAGAAGGCCCCAAAAGCAATCACGGCAACAAGAAAAATTAATAAATGGGACTTGATTAAATTAAAAAGCTTCTGCACAGCCAAGGAAACAATCAATAGAGCAAATAGACAACCTACAGAATGGTAGAAAATATTTGCATGTTATATATCTGATAAAGGGCTAATAACCAGAATCTACAAAGAACTCAAGCAAATCAGCAAGAAAAAAGAATCAAACAACCACATTAAAAGGTGAGCAAAAGACATGAACAGAAACTTTTCAAAAGAAGGTATACCTAACGGCCAATAAACACATGAAAAAATGCTCAATGTCACTAATCATCAGAGAAATGTAAATTAAAATGACAATGAGATATCACCTTACCCCTGTTAGAATGGCTTTTATTAAAAAGTCCAAAAACAGTAGATGCGGGTATGGATGCAGAGAGAAGGAACACTTATACACTGTTGGTGGGACTGCAAACTAGTATAATCTCTATGAAAAATAGTATGGAGATTCCTCAAAGAACTGAAAACAGACTTGCCATTTGCTCCAGCAATCCCACTGGGTATTTACCCATAAGAAAAAAAATGTCATGTTATCAAAAAGACACTTGAGCTCGAATGTTTATTGCGGCATAATTCACAATGACAAAGATGTGCAATCAATCCAAGTGCCCATTAGTTCATGAGTGGATTAATAAAATATGGTATATGTATACTATGGAGTACTACTCAGACATTGCAAAGAATGAATTAATATCTTTTGCAACAATTTAGATGGAACTGGAGACCATCATCCTTAGTGAAGTATTGCAAGAATGGAAAAACAAACACCACATGTACTTACTATTAAATTGGAGCTAACTGATCAGCACTCATATGCACAGATAGAAGTAAAACACAGTGGAAATCAAGCAGGTGGGGGGCAGAGAGGATGGGTGAAATCATACCTAACTGGTATAATGTACACTATCTGAGTGATAGGCACACTTACAACGTTGACTCAAGCAGTAAAAAACAATCCACGTAGGTAAATGAATAAATAAATAATCCAATGAACACCCATATAGTCATTACCCAGCTATCAAAAAATAAAAAAAAATCCAATGAATTTGTATTTCTGTTTTTGTATCCCAAGCTAGATTGTTCTGAAATAAATTCTAGAAATCATAACATTTTGAGTCTGAGTATTGATGTGCTTATTTTTTTTATTTCAGCATATTATTATGTGCTTATTTTTATTTGAAAGGCTTCTTTTAAAAATCATAACTGTAGTAATATTTTAAAACTAAAAACATAATGAAATCATTAATAAAATCAGATATTGTGTTAGAATTTAAATTTCCCTAATGGTGTTCAAAGAAGGTTTACTCATCAGTATTTGGCTGATAAATCTTATAAAGCTTTAGCACATATGTTTCTATCCCTCTTTTTCTTTTTGTCTAATTTTTTTTTTAAAGTTACTGCATAACTTTCTCTGCAGTGTTTCCACATTCTGTACTTTGCTAATTATATCCCTGTGGGACATAACTTTATGTATTCTTCCATCATTGCATTGCAGACTTGTTCTGTTTGTTTCAGGTCTACTTTTTGATATAATTTGCATCATGTATATAAATCAGGAGGTACACATTATCTGATTGTTTCACTTTTGTGTGATATCAGTGACCACTAATGATTATTGTCTAGTTTCATTATTTGATTATATCTTTCAAAAATGTTTCTATTCTAATTCTATTTGTGCTAGTTTTATTCCAATTGCAGACAAAAGCAGTGAATGATTGCATGTACATCTTCTGCAGGGCACTGCTCAGACTATTCCAGTGTGGTTCATCAGGAAGGCAAGATCTGATTACAGTCCCTGCCCACCTACCCCTGTCAGCACAAAATTCCTCACAACCTCCCCAAGACCTTATTTTAGTCTATGATGGATGAATATAAGAGATTGTAGAATTGGGTGTTAAAAACACATCTACCTACCTTTCTCTTTTCATTCTATACCCAAACTAATTTCTTTTTCTTTTTTTTTTTTTTTGTTTTGATTTGGTAACCCTCAATCTTACTCTTTCTTTTTTATTGTTTGTTATTATAGGGGTACAGATGTTTAGGTTACGTATGTTGCCCTTGCCCCCCCTTCTCCCCAACTCCCAGTCCCAAGCGTATCCATCTCTCGGATGGTGCGCATTGCACTCTTTGTGTATGCATATATCCGTCCCCTCCTCCCCCTCGCCCCTCCCCCTTCCCCCTCCCTCCCTACCCGACATCCAGTAGATGCCATTCTTATATGTACACTTATGTGTTGTTCAGTTACTACCAATTTGATGGTGAGTACATGTGGTGCTTGTTTTTCCATTCTTGGGATACTTCGCTTAGTAGAATGCGTTCCAACCCTATCCAGGAGTATACAAGAGGTGTTATATCACCATTGTTTCTTAAAGCTGAATAGTACTCCATGGTATACATACACCACATTTTACTAATCCACTCATGTATTGATGGACAACAGGGCACTGCTCAGACTATTCCAGTGTGGTTCATCAGGAAGGCAAGATCTGATTACAGTCCCTGCCCACCTACCCCTGTCAGCACAAAATTCCTCACAACCTCCCCAAGACCTTATTTTAGTCTATGATGGATGAATATAAGAGATGGTAGAATTGGGTGTAAAAAACACATCTACCTACCTTTCTCTTTTCATTCTATACCCAAACTAATTTCTTTTTTTTAAATTTAGCTTCATGCTATCGAAAGACCAGATTTTCCAGACTGGCATAGCTTCAGCCAGTCTGTCAATCAATCATTGATATGTATTAACCACTTAATATGATTCAAGCTTTCTTCTAGGTTCTGAGGATGCAGTAAGGAAGGGCAGAAACAAAGTACCTGACCTTACGTACCTCATATCTTATTAGGGAATGGCTGAAAAATATGAAAGTAAACCATTTTTGATTTTGTTAAAGCATGATAAAAGATGTTGAATTATGCATCAGCAGGAGAATGTGTTTTATAATAGGTGGTCTTGTCCTCACAATTATGTTCTTGGACCTTGACATGATCTCCAGAAGTCCATCCGAAATATCATAGACTCAAAATGGAAAATCTGGTCTTTCGATAGCATGAAGCTAAATTTTAAAAAAAGAAATTAGTTTGAGTATAGAATGAAAAGATAAAGGTAGGTAGATGTGTTTTTTACACCCAATTCTACAATCTGTTACATTCATCCATCATGCTTATGATTTTAAGAGTAGCAATGTTCAACACCTTTTAAAAGTTCTGGAGTCCTAACAAACATAATTGGATTGTAGATAAATCATGATTTAATTCATTCAACTCTACTAGAACTAGTTTTATCAGCAAAGTATAATTGAGTATGCTCTCTATAAATATAGTATGTATTTGTTCTTGATTGTCACTCAGAACCATCCAACAATCCATAGAAATTCATTACTTTGAAAGATATAAGAAAGGCAAAATGGGAAGATAAGCAGGAGTTGAAGTGGAGATTTTGGAGTCTATCTGTTCAGAAACAAAATGTGACAAGAATTGTCTGAAAAATAATTGGGAAAATTTCTCCTCTAACTCAATTGCTTTTAAGCTCCATAAGTATCCCAATCAAAAAATATTGGTCTTTTTCCCTGCTTGGAAGGCAAAGTTCTTCAGTTAAATGTGTTATGACCTACCATGTCAAAAATCAAATATCTTCTCTTTTATTAATTAGTCTATACAGTGTCAGGAGCAGGGACATAAGAATCCTAAATTCAAATTGTTTATGAACCACTTAACTGTTCTGTAACTTTAGACCAATTATTTTGTCTTTCTAAGAATGTTTCCTCCTGTATAAAATAGGCATGACACTTAAACCTAACTCCTCAGTTCTTTTTGAACATTAACTATCAAGTAGCCACTATAATAGCCAGCTCATAGTAAACATGCAATAAATGATAGTTATTGGTTTATCATCCCAGAATTAGCTTTTCTTCCCCTATTTAAAAGACCAGATCAGTGGCCCACGAAAAGGTATCTAGCTGTATTTAATCTAGTTATATTTCTCTAAGTGAAAAGTTATGTAACATCACATACCCATTTAAAGAAAAGCTTATCATAACAAGTAGAGGTAACTTTATTGGAAGTACCTAAGGTTTACACACAAATTGGGATTTAGAGTGGATAAGAATTGATGAAGACTGGGGACTGTATATATTTTATTGTTTTATTAGAGGAAGCGATGCTAATTAGTTCCCATTTTGTTGATAATACATGTTTTCTTGCAATATATTGTATTTACAAAAGTATGTAAGCTTGTTTTCTATCTTTTGCCTTGACACGTTATAATAGAATCTGCTCGAGTCTCATGAAAAATTTGAACTCCAAATTAACACTTCTCTTTTACCTTATTAGAAGGAGCTGCAAGTTCTTTAGTATGGTCAAGAATTTACTGAAGAGGAAACGGATCTCCAAGATGGAGAGAAAACATTCAAGAGTTTCTGCAAAAGTCATGCCTGCTAGAGAGGTGAGAAGTATTTGCTGCTTCAATAAGTCAGATTAAATTCCCCTGACTAAAAGAAGAGAATGAGCTTTGAAAAATGTTACATGCTTCCTTGCTGCTTTGTTTTTGCCCATATCGTTCCAAGTGTGAAGTTTAACAACTGGAGCTCCAAACACTTCATAAGTGTTCGGCACAATTATCAGAACTTGGAAAGATGTTATAAGACTGCCTTGGTGAGTGAGAAATTCTTGTTTGCACCACACCAACACCAATGCTTCAATGAATAAACTAATCTAGAGAATAGAGGCTGTGACTCTGAAAAAAGTGACATATTGGGAAAACTGATTTGGTTCTTTTGGAGGTATACAGAAACTTTGCATTAGCATACTTATTTTGCCTAAGATACATGCTGGAAAGTGGGCATTACTACCTCTAATTGCAAATGATAACTTTGAGATGCAGAAATATAACATGCCTTGCACAACTTTGTGTAAAATAAGGGAGTGCCTGTAATATAATTTTCAACCTTTATTCCTCTAGCATCTACTACTTTGATACCTATTATCTGAAGTAAAAGGCTCTTATATTCAGGGGCTTTTTATTTTCTTATAAAAGGAAATAAGAAGTCAATTAACCAGCTAACTTCTAGTCAGTGGATTTTTTTCTTTATCTTTTTTTCCCTAAGATTTAGGAACAACATTGATCCCTGATGTAATGACTAAGCCGTGATTAGGAACATTTTCTACAGTAAGTAGTTTGGGTATATGTATTTGGACTTTTTTCTTTGCAGGCCCCTAAACATTCCTGAATGTTTTCTAATAAGAAAGATAAAGAATAAATCTCTCTCTTCTGCCTCCAAAAAAGTTAACAAGAGAAATATAGTACTTCATCTGTGTCTATTTCAGGTAGTATACACTCCAATAGTTGATTAGCTGATTTCAATCCAGGAACCCAGCAAGAATCCCTATTAAATTGCCTGTGAGCACAGCTATATATTCTATAACATACACATGCACTTTGGGTGCCATACAGATCCAGTCATGGACCCCGTCATGTAGTTAGAGCCCTGTCTTTTTTATATAGAGCCACATCATGTCAGAAAATGTAAAAAAACAGGAAAATGACCAACTCAAGGTATGATTTTAGAGTACATTTTGCCTGCATTGTATCATTATTATTACGTACATACCTTCTTCCACCCACTTTGTGACCTCTTGAGAATATAATGCCTTTATATTACCCTTTGCTTATCAACAGATTTCTCTGTGTGGACCTTGCTAGGCTTGCCTGACTCTACATCATCCCATGCTCCATAGTTACATCGCCTTTTTCCCTTTTCACAAACTCCCATTCCTCACTTGGATTTAAGCTGAGTTATTAGGAAAGCAAAGAATTTATGATGTGATCCTTTCCCTCTTACCCAATTTCTTTTAACCCTCCCAAAGACATTTTAATCCTAATTATAAGAATTTATAATTATAGAACAGACTTTTAAAAAATAGTGGTTTTTAAACTATATTTTAAATCTCAGCAATTTTTATTTTAAAAAAAATCTTACATAGAAATCCAATATGCGAAATAGATAAAAGCATAAGGCCGGGCGCGGTGGCTCACGCCTGTAATCCTAGCACTCTGGGAGGCCGAGGCGGGCGGATTGTTCTGAGCTCAGGAGTTTGAGACCAGCCTGAGCAAGAGCGAGACCCCGTCTCTACCAAAAATAGAAAGAAATGAATTGGACAGCTAAAAATATGTATAGAAAAAATTAGCCGGGTATGGTGGCACATGCCTGTAGTCCCAGCTACTCGGGAGGCTGAGACAGTAGGATTGCTCGAGCCCAGGAGTTTGAGGTTGCTGTGAGCTAGGCTGACGCCACGGCACTCGCGCCAGGCAAGAGAGTGAGACTCTGCCTCAAAAAAAAAAAAAAAAAAAAAAAAAAAAAAAATAGATAAAAGCATAGCTGATTGCTGAAGTGAGGGTGAGGATATTTGAAAAAAGTTCTCAGAAGCCTTAAGGATTGTTGCCCAGAGCACAACCTCTTCTGTCAAAACAATGACTAACATCAGCCGTATCACAGGGAGAAGATAAAAGTAGGTAAAGATGTTATTTACTTCCTTCCATCCTGGAAAGTGAGCTAAGATCTGCATAGTTACCCATTCTTACCAACCATAAATGTCCTTAATATTCACAAATCTTCCTCAGAAGAAGGAATTGGGAAGAGACAACTGCTAATCCTCTTTCCATTTAATATCAATTTTTTTAAAACTTTAATGCCTAGAGCATCTCTATTTAATTTTTGACCTATTACATAAAGAAGTAAAGTGCTGGAGTGCACAAGGGCACTCTCCTATATGAAATCTGTTCAGAATCCAGCTATATACAGAATTATGACAAAGTTGATGGGTAAAATAAATCAATTAGATTATAAATAAATATAAGAAATGTATTTGAAAGTCTTCTTTTAAAATTACCTTCCAAGAGACATTTGTTTTGGGAAATGTTGGCTTCAGTCATGTCGAATAGCTTTCTTTTCATTCATTTTAAGTTGTGGAATAGACAGAAGCCATACATAATTTAAGATGATGAATAAAGGAAATGCAATAATATTGGTAAATTTTTAACCAATATAAATTTTAACCTAAAAAAGTTAACAGGTGGTCAATTATATACTCTAGTTTCAAAGAATGCAAAATATAATATTTTTAAAGAACATTTAAGACAATAAATAATGATAAAGTGTTTTAATATGTGCCACACCCTGACTTATGTATTTTTCATAAATTACTTCTCATGAATCTCACTAAAATCTTATGGAAATAACATTAATACTTCCAATTAGATATGTGAAAATTGAGAAACAAAGAGGTTTAGTAACTTGGTATGGTATCCAGCCTTCCAAGATAGCCTCGATAAACCACCATTTATTTAGGTCCTTGTATAGTTACTTACCACATTGATTCTGAGCTCATGCTATGACTCACATTAATATAAGACAACAATAGACACTGAGATAGTCCAACAGACACTCAAGAAGGCCCGATGGCTTTTGCTTTTGTATTTTGGGGAGCCCTGGTCCACCCTGTGACTCATTCAGCTACATTACTGGAGATATTATACTACATGGAAGAAAACATGTGAAAGGCCCTTTCAAGGGAGAGAAGCCCAGCTGGCTCCATGAACAAGCTGAGGCTGGATTTTAAGCCATCCCTCAAAGTTGCCTCTTTCCCAGCTGCCATCTTACTAAACCTACATGAGACACCAAACACGACCAGGGAAAGAACCACACAGCTGAGCTATAGTCAACACAGAGTCATGAAAAATAACAAAACGCTTGTTGTTTTAAGCCAGTAAGATTTGGGGCCATTTGTTACACAGAAAAATGTCACCAAAACATGTATTTATGGTTACATAGCCAGTGAACAGGGATTTGACCTGGCAATATGGCTTAAGGTCCTGTGCTTTTAATTGGTAGAATACCCTGTTTCATGATAAAACACACACACAAACACACACACACACACACACACACACACACTGAAGTAGGCTTATACAGTGCTATTAATAGATCACTGAATTTAGATGCAAGATACTTATAATAGAGGAGTGTCAAAATTATCCCCAACCACTGAATTTTCTCCAGCAATAGATGATTTTTTAAAATCATAATTTATAAATACTGAACATTTCCATACCTCATACAACGAGGAGGAAATGGACAAATTCCTGGAAACATACAACCTCCCTAAGTTCACCCAAGAGGTAACAGAATATCTGAACAGACCAATCTCAAGCTCAGAAATTGGAGCAGCAATCAAAAACCTCTCAAAATGTAAAAGTCCCAGACCAGATGGCTACACTTCAGAGTTTTACCAAACATTCAAAGAAGAATTCACACCTATACTACAGAAATTATTCCACAATATCAAGAAAGATGGCATCCTTCCTAACTCATTCTACGAAGCCAATATCACCTTGATACCAAAGCCAGGAAAGGACACAACAACAAAAGAAAACTACAGACCAATATCCCTCATAAATATAGATGCAAAAATCCTCAACAAAATTTTAGCAAATAGAATTCAGCAACACATCAAAAAAATAATTCACCATGACCAGGTGGGCTTCATTCCAGGGATGCAAGGCTGGTTTAACATACACAAATCTATAAATACAATTCATCACATAAATAAAAGCAAGAACAAAGACCATATGATTCTTTCAATAGATGCAGAAAAAGCAAAAAACAAAGTCCGACACACCTTTTTTGCCAAAAACTCTCTTCAAAATAGGCATAGACAGCTCATTCCTTAAAATTATCAAGTCCATTTATGACAAACCCACTGCCAATATCATACTGAATGGGGAAAAATTGAAACCATTCCCACTTAGAACTGGAACTAGACAAGGCTGCCCTCTGTCTCCACTTCTATTCAACATAGTGCTCAAAATCCTCACCACAGCAGTTAGACAAGAGAGGGGTATTAAGGGTGTCCAAATGGGGACAGATGAGATCCAACTCTCGCTCTTTGCTGCTGATATGATATTATATCTAGAAAACCCCAAGGACTCATCTAAGAGACTCCTAGAACTGATAAATGAATTCAGCAAAGTGTCATTTCCAATTGGATGTCTAATAACACCATCAATACTTAAACCCCTAATTCATTTTATGCCAACCCTGAAAATCTGCTTTTTAAAAAATTCTTCCTCATCTTAGTAACAATGTCAGTTACTCGGGACAATAATTTGTAGTTATTATTGAATTCTCTCTTTCTCTCACACAGACAATTCAGTCTGTTAACAAATATTATTGGTTTAACCTTTACAATATTTTGTAGAACTCTTTGTACTTCTATATCACTGATCTAAGCCAGGAAACTCTCCTGCCTGGACTAATTCAATACTATTGTAACTGGCTTTTAATTTCTCCCTCTGTTAGTCCAATCTCAATACAACAGCCAGAGTGATGCTTTGAAAACATAAGAAAATTCCACTTTCAGTGTGGGAGTAAAAGCTCTCTATAAACTAACATCACATCAGATAACAACTGTAATTTCTGAGGATACCTGAATACTCTGGAAAATAACTTTTTTAAAAATCTGGCTGGATAAATGAACCTAGGCAATGATGGCTGGTTGACAGAGAGTATAGAGGAATCCTAGAGGGGATAAAGCCAGAAAGAAATGAATCCCCCAACTCTGTGTATGAATATTCCTCAAGTTTCTAGTTAATCCCTGAACTACATATATTTGTGAAAGACTTAAGGGGATGCAGCAAAGGATTAAAACATTAAACTTCGGTTTGAATGAAGTTCACAGCAACAAGAAAGACAGAGCTTCCTTCAGAGTAAAGTCAATTACCTACTAAAACAAAAACATCAACATTATTCAGAAGACTATAACAAACTGCAGAATCTTCACAACATAATATCCACAGTATTCAGGTTATCATTCAAAATAACCTGACATACAGAAAGAAAATGTAACCCATTTTTCAAAGAAAAAAGCAATCAACAAATACCAACCAGATAACTCAGATGTTGGAATCATCAGATAAGCCCTTTAAAACAGCTATTATAAATATTATACCCATGTGTAATAAGGTAAAGGAAATGTATTCAAAATAAATAAAAAATACAAAACTTCTTCATAAGAATAAAATTGTAAAACGACCCAGAAGACAATTTTAGAATTGAAAAATAAAATATTGGAATGCAACATTCATCAGATCAGCTAGTAACAAACGGAAATGACGGACAAAAGTCATTGAACTTGAAGATAGGTCAACAGATTTTACAAAGAGGAATAATAAAAAAAGTATTTTAAAATAGTTTGCAGAGCCTTAGAAACCTGTGGGATAATATCAAATGGTTTAATGCCTGGATAATTAATTAGAGTCCCAGGAGAAGTCCCTCTTCTTCTCCTCTCCAGTCGCACTGCCATAGTACTGATGATTGAATATCTCATGATTGCTTAAGGTAATGTTTGGCCCTTGTTTCCTCTGCCTCAAATTTATTCATACTAGATATGAAATTCCTTTTTCTCTTATCTCCTTCAAGTCTCTTCTCAAATATCATTCTATTTAAAAGTGCAATGTACTTGCCTCACCTTTTCTCCCTTTCCCCCTACTCAGCTTTAATTTTCTCGACAGTATTTATAATCTGAACTATTATAGATTTTTCTTAGTTTATTTTTCTTTTTTCTTTAGTAGAATGTACTGGGAATGATGTCTAGAATTTATGTCTGTTTTGATATCTCAGAAGGTGAACTTAATTAATAATTATTCATTAAACACGTAAATGAAGGAATGACCAAATGAATGATGACCACAACACCTGGACACAACTAGGTCTACCTCCTGCTCCCCTAATCTTCCTGGAACACAAGAATGTTTTGTAGCCTGGGCTGAAGAATTGAGAACATTGAGCACCCCACATCTCCACAGAACAGCTTCCTGCTCTGCCCAGCTGCTTGTTTCCTCTGGCTGACCAAGAAATGCATTTAGAATTTTACCTTCTTCAGTCCTTCTTCACCTTCATTAGGCATCTTTGCTATTCATTTGATTGATTTGGACTCACTAGGTAATTATAGTCCACAGAATTCTGCTTTGTTAGGCTAGGCTCAAAGTGATGATCAATCCATGTTCTAAAAAGTAATTATGTAGTTTCAGCCTTCCCTGAGGAAACCCATAAACCAGTCATTTAACCTTGTGAACCATAATAGGATAGATAAAATAAAATTATCTGAAACACCAAGAGGCGTATAAATTTTCTTTTTTTGCCCTCCCCTAACTTTTTTCCCCTGAATGTCTATATACTATAAGACCCAATAATTACTGTGCTTATACATAACCATGTGTCCATAAGTCAATAATTGAGTGTGTTGATAATCACCACTCCCCATTTCCTTTGTCTCAAAGGAAGGCTCTGACACAAAAGAATAGAATGAAATGGTGAGTGTGTCCTTAGGACCCATGAAAAGTGATATTAAATTCTAATCTGCCTCCTATATGATTCTTCTGGCTCATGGAAGAATGGGAAATAACCTCTCAGAACACAATGCTGTCAAAGACAGAGAATATACCTTATTAAGAATATCTTATGACTATGAGCTGCCATTGCACTGTCTCTTGAAAATTGATGCTTGTCCTTACATCAAGAAAAGTATTATTTTAATAGTTTATTTTAATGCATTAATAGTAAAAGATTAGTGTGCCTATTGCTCCCACTGGTGGGAGTATTCAAATGGTTACTTGAATTGAAAGAAATGTGTTGTTTTGGCTCATGGGATGGGCATAGGAGCTCAGTTTTTCCTGTCCTGTTTCTAATTCCCCTACACCTCTACAACTGAAACTCAGGACGGATATTATCAGTGTTGGGCATTTCTTGAGATTGTAACCCAAACTCAGGCCATTGCACAGATCCTGGAAGGATCTTCTATGGGGTAGTTGGCTCATTAAGAGCAGATCAAAGGGCTTGAAGAAAGGGCTGATTAATAGGTACGTTCCAAATTGAAAGCAAAAGTGCAGGGAAGGAATGAGGGTAAATTTTCCTGAGGACTCTGTCTGAGATCAAAGAAAGACCATGTTAGCCAAAACTTTAACTTTTAACTTCCTACACTACACTTCCCTTCTAAAATTACTCTAATCCCTCAGCAGAGAAGTATGTATATTCAAAGTGCAATGAAGCCATATTTTGGCCAAATACTAGATGATGCACAAGGGTTAAAATCTGTATTCAGCCAAAGCCAAGACATAAAATATCACCATCATAGAATGAACATTTGAGACATGGCAATGAATCTAGAATATATCCAAACACTGTGCAAGAGAATTGCAATTTTATTCTTCAAAAGTGCTATGGTAACATTTTAAAAGTTTAGTAGTAAAGGCAAAAACAAAAATATTTCATGGCATTATCACTGACTAATTCCTCCTGCAGATGCCATTTGGAACACTCACTATATTAAACAGATGTTCACTTTCCACTGAGGTCAGTGGAGGTACAAGCTAAGCTTTAGACAGCACAACCTCTATACATTCCTTGATTATGGTGATGTTGCCATTAAGTTCTTATGCTTTCTTTCTCCTTGAATGCAGCTGACCAAGATAAAGATCAAAATACAGTTATCTCTTCTTTAACACTATTGATTTGCTCAATAATGATGTTGCAATTTCATTGAAGCAATTTCACGTGCTTTAAGAAAGTGCTTTCTGAGTATTTTCAGAAATGGAATTTTCCCACTATTTTATATTTTTCCCATTTTGCACGCACTTGCTGTTTCATCCAATCACTTGAGGAAATTTTGTCTTAAAACTCAGATAAAAAAATGTTACTGTGGAGGTATATGAATTTTCAATTGCAACTCAGTTTTCCTTGCATGAATACCAATTTTAACATTTTTCAAGAACAAAATAAAGGCATCATGAAGGAAATACCTGCACTCCCAAAATTGCCAGCTTGGTTACACTTCAGCAGGTTTCAGTAAATGAACTATTAATATATTCTCTAAAGCTATCAGTGGCTGTTAGTGTATATATTGGTATTGTTATATCTTTTGGAATATCTACATTGCTAATTCTATCTGCAAAGTATGGGAATAGTTTTCTTGAATTTTGAACATCTCATATAATTATACGATGTGGAAGTTCCAAAATTTCTTGTACAGCATGCAGTTTGCCTATGGCTGAAGAATAAAAATGAAAGAGGCATTCTTCTCTCTTTGCTATGCCCAGTAATCATGTAACACATGCAATTCTATGACTGCTTTCTGAATGTACATGAATATAAAATATATGAATAAAATATGCTAGGACTCCTCTATAATTCATATCCTCACTACATCTATTGCATTATTATTGATGACATTGTAGAATGCTGAAGTAGGGATACAGTTTTATTCAGCTTTCTAAAGGCCAAGGCATAATGCAAGTGATAAATAGCAGGGGTTTTGTTTCGTTTTGTTTTTTTTTCATAATATACCTTACTAGTGTATACCTGTGAAGACTGGGATTTTAGTTTTGTGGAAATGAATGGGATTGAAGTACAAAAAGAAGAAAGCTTGTCCACCTCATCTTCTGTGCTACAGCAGAAAGTGGTCATTCACCTAATGAATGTAGAGTGGCTCAGATTTCCAGGTAGTGGCTGTTCCCATCAGAGGGTGACCATGTCTACGTCTATAGCAGCATGCACGACGTTGGGAGATAACTATAGTATTTCTACCTATCTTGTGCTATTTTTGTTAAGTATATTTTGCAACAAATAGCCTTAGAAGACAAAGGTAGTATCTCATTTGGGTCAGAGAGCGGATTTATTTCCTGCTTAGAATAATAAAAGTAATGTCTTCTTCAGGGACAAAAATTGAGAATTTGCCAACAGCCCATTATAAGACTGGGAGTTTCCTAAGCTTGATGTTCTTCAGCTGTGACACAGATCAACCTTCACCAGGGCCTGCCTTGGTATCACCCACATGGGACTTTGGGGGCAAGGGGAGCTGGTGTAAAGTTCACAATGCCTGCTGTGCAGGTGAGTAATAAATTGCATAATACACAACATTCATTGTTTCTTTCTCAACTGAATGTATAGAAAGTGTAATGAGTAAACATGCAAGTTATGCTCCTGTTTAGGTGTTGCTTGAACACTTGACATACTGGATAGACAGTCCAGCGAATAAATACATGGGCAACAAAGAATGCATGAACAAATTTTCTGGTTGTATCCACAGGCTAAAAGAAGCCGTTTCACTATTGGGGAGAGAAAAAGGAAGGCCAGTATCTGGGTTTACTTTACCATATTTTAGTTATAAGTTGCCTGAAATTACTTGTTCTACCTGTTGTTTAAGGACATTTAATCACAATTTGACAATTAAAAAAAGAGAATATTGATACTAATGTCAATAGATTTTTGTTAAAACCTTTTTATATTGGCTTAGGAAAGAAAAATAACTAGACCAGGTTAATTTAAAAACAAGGTTTAAAAGCTATTTATAACAATAATATGGCCAGGATTAAAAATGTTCAACAGTAAAATGTTTGCTTTCTTGTTTAACTTGACGGCTATCATAAATGAGCAGGGCTTCAAGCTCTACATAGACAAATAATGGAGTACTAAAGTATTTACCCAACTAAGTGATTTAGATAAGAAATAAAGGCTTATATTTTAAATGCAATACTTGTTTTAGACATTTTGCTTTAATGCTTTTGGAGAAAGTAAGACATTTATGTGCTATTATGGGTCTTTATGTTACTGTGTTGTAGTTTACATTTTCTTTAATAATAGTATAGATCACATATCAGTTATGTAGCTCTAGAAGTCACATCTACTGTTTTTCTCCTAAATTTTTGCAAATTCCTTTAAGACACCATAAGCATGTCTGGATACTTTTGACCACAGAATTTACTAACTATACATAAAATAGGAGAGAAAATTGAGTGCACTTAAATATCACTCCTACTGTGCTATTGATGGAATCCTTATACCGTACAAGTATTTTTAATATAGATATATATTTTCTTAATTATTATACAAATAGATTCAGTTTATGTTAGATAATTTAGTAAACATTGATATGTAAAATAAATAAAACTAATTATCACCCATAAACCCAAACCAAAGTTAATCACTGCTAACATTTAGGGCATATCTCTCCAGTTATTTTGTTCATATATATATATGTAATGTATTATATAATGATATATTATTTTAAATTTCATAATTTTCATAAAGTATACAATCTATTTCTATATTTCTACTTCATTAATGTTTTTGAAAATCATTTTAATTGTTATATAAGTATGTTGTAACATAATTAACAGTGGAATTATGCCTAAATGTAACATACGTTGACGAAGGATATAATGATGATCTAGGTCGAGTTCATCCTGAATCTACTTGGTTATTTTCTTCCTTTTTACTGAAAGCTCAATATACTTTCCCTTTCAGTGGTAGGAACTTCTAATCATCTACCAAAATCTGTTCTCCCTTTCTTCCTGAACTCACAGCAGAAAACTCAGCACAGTGATATTTATAGTAGCACCTATCGCACTTCCTCACTTGCTCCTCCTCCCCTCAGTCTAGAACCCAGAAATTGCAGCAATCCAGCATTGAACATACAGGTGAACAAAACTTCCTTGATTAGACCAATGCCTTACAAAGAAACCTAATTTTCTGAATAACTCAATGAAACAGAACTCTACTCACAAATCCATACTGGCACTTCAGGACTATCATAAAAGAGAGAAATGCATTACTTTGTTCCGTATGCTATATTATAATGGGCAGCCCTACCCTAACCACTATGTTACCCCAACCAGCACACCACCTATTTGTATAATTGTACATTTGTCACAGCAATATTTTAACTTCTGCTTAGTTCTTTGCCTTGTCAATCAAGGTACTTTTGTCATAATCACAAAAATTTGGTGCATAATAGAAATCTGGAAATTTACAAGCAAAATTTCCTCCTTCCTTTTACAAAAGCAAAAAGTCTTTACCAGAGTAGTCAGATTTCTCTGATATCATACAGGATTAAAGCTTATGTATCATAATTCCTAGCAAAGTATGCTCTTCATTGACCCAATATGCAAGAGCAAAAAAAAAAAAAAAAAAAAAAGAGGAAGAATTTCACTTCCAATCCCCATGATCTAGGGTTCATAATGATCTCTGAATTTTCCAAATTATTTTTTATTTTTGACTTTTGACATTTTACTTATAATGTGTCTTGGTGTAGAGTTCTCTTTGGTAGAATTCACTGGTGTACTTATCCGTTCCTGGGTTTTTCTTTGTGGGGACACTTTTATTTACTGATTCAATTTTTTTACTCATTACTGGACTGTTCATATTTTCTGTTTCTTCATGATTCAGTCTTGGTAGTTTGTATGGCTTTACCAGTGTATTCATGTCTTCTAGGTTATCAGTTTTTTGGTTCATAACTATTCATAATAAGTAGTACTTTATGATCCTTGTGTGTGTGTGGCATTACATGTAATGTCTCCTCTTTCATTTCTGATTTTATTTATTTGAATCTTCTCTCTTTTCTTAGTTTAGCTAAAGTTTCATCAGTTTTGTTTATCTTTTTAAAGAACTAAGTCTTAGTTTCATCGATTTTTACTTCTGTTTTTCTATTCTTTATTTTTTTTTATTCCTGCACCGATCTTTGTGATTTTTTTCTTGTGCTAACTTTGGGCTTAGTTTGTTCTTTTTCTCAGTTTCTCGAGGTGTAAATTATTTATTTGAGATCTTCCCTTTCAAATGAAGGCACTCTATACACCCTCTTAGTGTTGCTTTTACTGCATCCCATAAGTTTAGGTATGTTGTGGTTTTGTTTGTGTTTGTCTCAAGAGATTTTCTAACTTTTCTGTTCATTTCTTCTTTGACCCATTGGTTACTGAAAAGTGTTTTGTTTGATTTCTACATATTTGTGAATTTTCCAGTTTTCCTTCTGCTATTGATTTCTAGTTTCATTCTATTGTGGTCAAAAAAGATATTTGGTATGATTTCAATCTTCTTAAATTGTTTAAGATTTTTTTCTATGACCTAACAAGTGATCAAGACTGGAGAATGTTCCATGACATTAGAGAAGATTGTGTATTCTACTGCTGTTGAGTGGAATATTCTGAATATGTCTATTAGGTCCAGTTGGTATAGTGTTGTTCAAGTACACTATTACCTTATTAATTTTCTGTCTGGATGTTCTATCCATTATTCAATGTGGGTTATTGAAGTCTCCCACTATTATTGTGTTTCCATTTCTCCCTTTAGTTCTTTCAATGTTTACTTTACATATTAGATGCTCAGATATTGGATATATATGTATATATACGTGTATACATGTATATATATGTATATACAATAGTCCCTTCTTATCTGCAAGACCAAGAGGATGCCTATAATTTCAGATAGTACCAAACCCTACATATGTTTTTTCCTATACATACATTCCTATGATAAAGTTTTAACTTATAAATTAGAATCAGTAAGAGATTAAGAATAATAACTAATAAAAATAGGACAATTATAAAAATATACTATAATAAAAGTTATGTGAATGTGTTCACTCTCTCTCAAAATATCTCATTGTACTATATTTACCTATTTCAGATCACAGCTAACCATGTGTAACTGAAACTGCAGAAAGCAAAACTTCAGGTAAGGGGGGACTACTGTGTTTACACACATGTGCACACACACACTTTACTCTTTTTCATTTTTTTCCTTTTTGTTCCTCTGATTGGATAATTTCAAATAATTTGTCTTTAAGTTCATTGATTCTTCTGCTTGAGCAAGTCTCCTATTGAAGCTGTCTGATAAACTTTTCAGTTCAGACATTGTATTTTGTTGTTATTGTTAGAAGCCCATGCATTCTTGCTCCTTCTGGTGTCTGACTTCTATACTGTGGGCTCAGATGTTGAGTCCATACTCCACTCTTCCTCCTCCACACTGGGGGAGAAGCCTTAGGCTCTGTGCCTTCTCCCAACCTTGCAGAGCCATGCAGACCACATTAGTCTGCCCACCCTATTCCTTTGTTCTTAGCTCCCCCAAACATCCAAACTATGTCAGTTACATCAATGCTTCAAGTGAGGCAAGACAGAAGCCAGTCCTTGAGGCAGAGCACCACAAGTCCAGGGGCATTGGAAGTATGCTCCACCTTCTCTTTTCTTCCACAGAAGAAATCATGTGTCAAGGTGATCTCTCAGTGCTGAACCATGCTACTTAAAAAGAGGATGATATGGATAAAGCGAAATTGCTCTTCTTACCCATTTTACTGTGTCCATTTCCAGTTTTGTGAATGTGGCACAAAAACTCGATTCTTTACTTCTCATAAAAGTATTTTGGTTCATATATTGTTGTTAAATTGTTTCTCTAGGGCAATGAGATCTGGGACTTCCTATTTTGCTCCTTTGTGACCTATTTTGGACATATAACCCAAGCAAGAAGTAAACTAATGTTGAGAATGTAGCATCATTATTATATGGCATAATGCTTCCTCATGGAGAGGAAAATAGCCACTACAAATAATCTAATAAGAGAGAATCACCCAGGCTTTTACATCTGAAAGGAGCTATAACTGGTCAATAATTGGGGAGTCCTTTATGAAGCAATAAACAAAAAATTAAAATCACTGTCCATTTAATTTTAAATAGAAATTAAAAGACGATTTTTACTTATTTTAGCTGGGAAAAAATAAAAAAGATTAAGTTTTATACACCAGATGTCCATCTTCTCATCTAAAATAATGGCACTAAAATGAAGACCAGCATTTTATTCCACGAAACTCTGAGAGTACAGAATTAATTTTAGGAACATCACTCAATTTACTACCCTATTTATACTTACCACATTATCTGTTAACCATATATAATGAGTTTATAGCCAAGGCATTATCTATATATTAATTTATAATTAATAACATATGTAATTAATTAAAGTATAGTCTATTGACCTGAAGTACTCCATTTCTATACCAGAAGTCATATGATATTCTAAATTACCTTCATGGTTATTAATAAGAACTTGTTTATTTGCTCATTTTATGAAAATAATAAATTAATATATTGTGATCAAACCACCTAATATGCAAGCACTTTATAGCCATATGCATTATCTCTGACTGACATGATAACTTTCAAATAGATTTATTCTAAGTATGTGTGATTTGTTAATGATTAACAGAAAAGTTAATTATAGAAAGTATTGAATATAAAGATCACATTTGACTAGATTAAATAACATGTACACATAGTATTAGAAATATGTTCAAATCCTTTGCTGTGCTCATAACTGCAATTCAATTTCCCTATAGCAAGATCTTGCACTTTGATTATCATTTTTTTTTCTTTTTTTTCTATTTCAGCATATTATGGGGGTACAGATGTTTAGGTTACGTAGGTGGCCCTTACCCCCCTCCCCCCCGAGTCCAAGTTGATTATCATTTTTGATGAATATATGCTTAATGCTTCTTTTGAGATAGTCCTACAATGTTTTGCTGCTTCTCATCTGTATTCTACTTCATTTTTTTCTATCTTAGTTGTCAGAGAATTTCATTTGGTTTTCATAGTAGAATATATTGTCTAATGTAACTCTACCACTTATTGTAGTTTCTCTGAGTTCCCATTCAGACATTTTGAAATTTTTTAGAATTTAAATATTTGAATTAAAGAATTGAATTCCCAGAAGTATGTAGTATCCTTACATACACATTTGTGATTTATGCACGTTTTAATGAAGTGACAGATGTCTAACTTTACACATGGAAATACTCTCATCCAAAATGAATAATCACTAAGAAATGCATACAGTTCTTACATCCATATTCACTATTTGCCACCTCTCAGGATCAACTGCTCTGGTTTTCATGTGATCACTATATGCCTACATGTATTTTTTTAATATATCAATTTTTACACATAAAACTACTTGAGTTTATATGTATTATCCCAAAGATTCTGTGAAGTTTTCAAAGAAAAGAAAAATCCCATATTATTTCTGCATCCCTTGTACCAACAAGTTGGAAAAATATAGAGGTTTGTTAAAAATGTTTTGAATGAATGATATTTGCTCCTATATCTTTCATCGCACATCAATATAATTAAGCACAATAATTGAATTTGATGGTGTTATATTTCACTATTTTCTGATTGTTGGTGATATGCTTCATTTTATTAAAAATATGTTTATTTTCACTCTTTTCTTGCATATTGCACAAACTTATTAATCTAGCCCTCCTTTATAGCTTGCAGGTTAGGGTAGAGTATGTGTTCTTCCAGGCTGGTTTAGCTTTACCCACTCAAGAAGAGAGTGTGCATTACCCTGCATTTGAAAACAATGTGTTGAAGAGAATGCAGAGCATGAGGTCATATGGTAGAATGTCTATTGCCTCCATTATAAGAACTTTCCAGTTGTTACGTGATTTCAAGAGCAGTTCATGAACTATTTCCCTAGATTTTTAAATATCTAGAATGTATGATTAGGAGAGAGTCGCATATTCATTTATTTAGTCATTCATCAAATATGCATTGAGTATTTACAGTATATTCTTAGAATGAGTAATGCATCGACCTTGTGAGGAAGTAGCCCATAATTTGGAAAGGAAAATAAGACCAGTAAATACATATATTAATTAATATTAAATGCTACTTAAAAGACACCAATAGAGCTAAGATAGAACAAAGGAGGAAAGCATGGAATCCAGTAGAGGAAGATCAATTAAGATATAGAAGATATGGTGTTCGAAATAGGCCTTGAAGATTGATACAAATTTGATAGAGATGACTGAAGGATCAGAGAAGTACATTCTGGCAGGAAAACAGCAAGTTAAGTCAAAGAGGCAAAAAATTTTGAGGAGATACTACAAAATATGTGTGGTAACATAGATGTAGACACCAAACCTAGAAAATATTGAATGTCAATTAAAATTTTCTGAAATTTATTTAATAATAATTAAGAAATAACTGAAAGAGGTTTGATCAGAATAGTTACATAATCAAAGCAGTGTTTTATTATTATAAATCTGACAATGATAAATGAAGGATGGGAGGGGAGGAGAGAGAGAAAGACAGAGAGATTGAATTTTGGAGTGATTGGGTAAGTATAATTTTCTAGGTAATCAGTAATGAAGACTTCACATAAGGTAGGAATAACTTCATTACAAAATTTTCAATGAATCTTTTTATATAGGGTTTATCTCCATTGTACTGTGGTTCAATTCTCCTGTCCCTTTGACAGAAAAAATTCTTAAATTGGTCGTGTAAATGATTAATTAGTTTTAATCAATAATCTTGACCCAGGGCACTGTTTTGACTTGATATTCCATTATTCTGTCTTCCTCCCATCTTCCTCGGTGAATCCAATACTCATCAACATTCCCAGGACAATCCAGCCTTTTTTATAATTTCTTTCCTCAATTCATGCCATTCTCTCTTCCTTTTCCACCTGACAGGCTTCTACTTCCATGTGTCGGTGTGGATGGTTTAAGTCATAAAAACAGAAAACAATTTCAAACTAGCTTAAACACTCATAAGTGTTTAATGACTCTTATAGTTGAAAAAAGTAGGTTTTATGGCTGGGTTAATTTTTTTTTAATTTTCTTTTTGTCTCCTTGAGCTTTTTGTCCCTTTGAGATGTAGGTATTAACATTATTCCAAATTCATTTCAAAAAATCTCCTGCATTCTGAAAGTTCTTCTATTACTATCTATCAGTGTCTTCACTGTCCATAAACTTTCTCATTGTCAACAAGTTGATACTTAACATAAAACTAACTTTAATCATAGATGCTCTAGAATAATATTAATAATCATAAAAAGACTCCATATTGATTAGAGGTAGGTCTAATGTCTCAGAAAACTTTTGAATCTTCTAATATCCCTTTTCTTCCAAGCCCTCTAAGAATGAATAAATGTGAATGAATAATTAAACATTTGAATTTTTTTTATTTTATCCTTTCTTTTTGATCCTGGCAAGTTGCTTTAGATTGTCCTGATGAATTCTCAGATCTGAAGTAGTCCTATTGATAACTTTTAATACAGTTATTTACGAAGCAAAATGCCTTGGTGGAAATGTGAATCTTTGCATATCTCAGCATGAAGCAAGGTTTTCGGAAAATTTAGGATCAGAAACTCTTTTTCCCCATGTTACTAATTATTTACACTACCATAATGATGAAAATAGATGGCAAGGAGACTGAGGAAAATACTTTAATATTTCACTTTGTGAAAATTTCTCTCTAATCAATTATGAACCATGATGCTGCCTAGAGCCCTTGGTATGGGTAATATTTCCCAATGCAGTTTCTAAGATGTAACTAGCCAGTAGTTCCTTTCATGTTTGAAATTGTCTCTGAAATTCCAAAAGGCCGTAACTATTAAAAAGTAGCTATCTGTGGTATAGGAAGCAGCAGTCAAATCACTACTGATTTGTTAAGAGATTTTCTTTTTCGAGGTCATGGACTCAGCTGTTTGTATTCAATGTTTTTTCTTCATATACTCCTGTAAAGTAGAAATTGTTATTCTCTCCACTTTTCTGGTGACAAAGCTGATGTTTAGTGAGGCTGAGCAATTAGTTCAATGTCATATAGGTAGCAAAATAGAGATCTGGAGATTTAACCCTCATCTCTTTGATGCCAAAGCTAATACTCATAGTATTATCTTTCCATTAATTTCTCCTTTAAAAATTTATGAAGCATTTACTACTATGTAACTGACTTTCTAGAAGGTGTTGCTTAAGTGATGAACAAGAGAGACATGAATGTGAAAAGTATGAACATATCTGAAAAGTATGCTTTAAATAAATAAATATACATAAAATAAGGAAAATATCATAAACTAATAAGTTCTATGTAGAGAATAAAGTAGGATGATATGAAAAGAGAGAGTAGAGACCACTGCATGCGGGTGAGTCAGGGAAATTCCTTCTGTGAAATGGGCATTTTAAGCAAACTTGGGAATGACAAGGTGCCCATCATCTGAAAACCAGGGGAAGAATTTCAGAGCAAAGTATGAGCTTGGTTTGAACAAGAGACCCCCAAAAAGGAGAGTATGGCTATGTCATAGTAGGGAAAAGAGGGAGAAGGCAGAAGCCACAGTAAGAATTTTGGATTTAATTCTAAATGCAATGTGAAATCCTTGATGCTTTTAAGTAGGAAAGTAAAACTCTGCCTACTGTATAGAAAATAAATTCCAGGGAGAAAAATGGAGGTAGAGCCCATGGGAAGCAATTAAAATAGTCCAGCAGGCAGAGATAACAGTATCTGGACGAAGGTGTTAGTAGAGGAAAGAGAATAAAGTAGACAGATTTGGAATGTGTTAGTAGGCTCAAAAATGCTTTTTTTTTTTTTTTTTACTAGATGCCTATTAAATGATATCCTACTAATCACTATAGGATAAAACACTTGTCATTCATGAAACACTTACATTCTAGTGAGTTGCCGATAGCTGTTGGTCCTATTATAAATTCCTTAAGGAAATTACTCCTACATGTGTCTGAGGATTACACCTAATAGGAATATAAATAAACTATTTTTAAGTGAATATAATTAGTGAGGTCCTAGACATTCAAATTCATCATTAGACCAGTAGAAACATCATTAGATCATTTCCTGAGATCATCAGCGAAGATAAGTCATTGGTGTAAATAAAATGAAAGAAAAATAAAACTTTAAGATTCTTGTTACGGCAGGAGAAAGAGAATTCTTCTTAAAGTTTATAAGATGATATCCATCTTATTAAATATTCTTTCATGATGCCTGCACACATTTTGCTGTATTATTTTAATTTTAAGTATGGGATTTAAAAACAAAGCTATTCTTCTTTAAAATTGCATACAGAAGTGCATTTTTGTATGCACTAATATATGAGTGCTCTGTAAATTCCATTAAATAAAACAAGCAAAGTACCATTATAGAACACTTGCTTCCTGTCTCTGAATGTTGAAAGGTTTTATTTTCCTTTACAGTCTTTCAACAAGGTTTAAGTAAATTGACTCCCAAATGAACAAATACATTTTAAGTATGTCTATCATTTATTAAACGAGGGAATCAAATAGTTTCATAAATTGAAGAAAAATACATGTCAAGGTCTGGGATGTAATTTTACCTTACTTAGAAAGTAATAAGCTAGTGTATTACTATTTCATAAATGCTGATAGAAGACATGAGACTCCAGAGACAGAGACAAAGGACTTTATTCCTCACAGCACAGCAAGAAGCACAAGCATAATGTTTGCATCGGTTCCATTGACCCTTAAGTCCCGTAAGAGTGATTAAAGGGGCCCAGGTTGATGCTGCATATGCAGCGGGTTGTCTGCATCCTATTTCCTTCCTTCTCATTGCTGAGTATTATTCATTGTATGAATATACCAGACCTAGGAAATACTGAAAATGGGGGACTCATTGCTTTCAGAATAAGTGTTAAGAAAGTCTGCTCTTTGTATTGGAGGAGGGCATTATCTTATGTCTCAAGGTTGCTTGTTACAAGCACAATTCTGAGAAATTATCTGGATAAAAATCAGTCAGGGTCTTGCATTCTTGGTATAGTCAGCAAGAATATGTTTCAGGGCCTAACTGTACAACCATAATTAAAATTCTGAGGATTCAGCCTAATAGAAATATGAATAAACTGTTTTTAAATGAGTACAATTAGTGAGGGCTAAAAGAATCACAATTTAAATTATAAGATTCCTAATTATTTGTATTACTACCAAGATTAATGAAATAGTGACAATAGTTTTTTTCACCATAGCCTAATTCCCCTTGAAGTTTCTACCTTCTTGCTCTTAAATTTACTTTCATTGAAATGTTCTTCAAATTTTTCCCATTTATTCTGCTTACCTTGTGATGTCTATAGTAATTAATCTTATAGACTATCTGGGTTATAGTATCCCCACTTGCATCCCTGAATAACAAAGGTATGAAAGTATGCTTTATTTTGTTATCCAGTTCTTCAGTTTATAAAGATATATCCAATACAGTTTTGATTTTTATTAATGTTTCTATTTATCTCATTGCTTCTGAAAGCTTATGCTGTTTGGGGATATAGAATTTGAGAGATTTGAACTATAAAATATTTTAATATTTATTTTGCTTTGGCTTTGGTTTGACTGTTTCATATGGCTGTAGGAAAGAAAATTGTAAAATGACCAGAATAATTTATAAGAAGTAGAACTCTACTGTAGGTATTTGGCACTAATCAATGGCGAGAATACATAAGAAGACTGGTGCCCCAAATCCTGCCCCTTAAATCACTACTATGATTTATTATGCTGCAAATGAAAAGGGAGAGACAGCCCTGACTCAAAGCCAGGTGAACTCTGTTCATCTATATTAGGATTTAATCTGTCTTATATTTCTGTTTAACCTTCTTCAACACATCTATCCTAAGATATCTGTATATTCTAATCTTTCCTAACACTTAACTTCTCACCTCAGCTAACAAAGCAGCCACTTAAGTCATTTAAAAGACCAAAATTTGCCTGTGTAATATTTTACCCCTTTCATGGTTCCCTTTCCTCTTATCATTGAGTCAATCATCCAGCCTTTTCTTAAGCACTTTCAATAAATGATCACCATTATATTAAATATATTAAGCTGCCATTCATTTTTACATAATTAAATTTGGGCTGAAAATTGAATTAATCTGCCTCTCTAAAATTTTACTTTTATTAAATTCGATCATTTTTTTGTTTTGAAATAATTGTATATTTGCATGCAGTTGTACAAAACAATACAGAGAGATTTCTATATACCCTGTACCCAGTTTCCACCTATGGTAACATCTTGCAAAATTATCTCACAGTATGACAGCCAAGATATTGACATTAGTAAAGAAAATATACTAGATGTATTTATCACACATGGCTCCCTCAGGTTGCCCTTTTATAAGGACACTCAAGTCCCTCCCACACTCATCCCCTATTACCCTTAGAAACCAATCATCTGTTTTACATATTTATAATTTTGTCATTTCAAGAATTTACATGAATGGAATCATACAGTGTGTAACATTTTGAGACTGCCTTTATTCATTCAGCATAAATCTCTGGATTTTTATCCTGATAGTCGTATGTGTCATAGTTTGTTCCCTTTTATTACTATTCCATAGTACTTTTAGTACTATTCCATAGTATGGATGTTTGAGGTTTATTTTAATCATTCACCTGTTGAAAGATTTCTGGGTTTCTTCCAGTTTGGGAACTATTATGAGTAATGATTCTGTGAACATTTCTGTACAGGATTTTGAGTGAACATATGTTTTCATTTCTCTGGGATAAATGCCCAGGGGTGTAATTGCTGGGTCATATGGTAGTTACATGTTTAGATTTTTAAGAAAAGAGCAAGCTGTTTTCCAGAGTGGCTATACCATTTTACATTCCTAACAGCAATGTATGAGTGATCCAGTTTCTCTGCTTACTTACCAGCATTTGATATTGTCACTACATTTTATTTTAGCCATTGTAATAGGTATGTAGTGGTATCTCATTTTGGTTTAAATATACATTTCCCTAACAGCTAATTACGTTGAATACATTTTCATATACTTATTTTCCAACTATATATCCTCTGGGGTGAAATACGAAATGTCTTTTGCCAATTTTCTAATAGGAATGAAATTTTTTTTTTTACTCTTGAGTTTTCTATGTATTCTATGTATGAGTCCTTAGCTGAATACGTAATTTTCAAATATTTTTCCCAGTTTGTAGCTTGTATTTTTAAGTTCTTAAAGTTTTCCTCAGAGTAAAGATTTGTAATTTTGATTAAGTCCAATTGATCAATATCTTCATTGTAGATCAGGCTTTGATGTCAGTATTTGTTTTATGAATCTGGCTTTTGGCTACAACGTCTTTGCCTAATGCTTGATCCTGGAAAATTTCCCCCATGTTTTGAAGTTTTATACTTCCATGTTTACTTTTAAGTAAGTGCTTCATTTTGAAATAATTTTTGTATAAGATGTGAGTCTTACGTTGAACTTTCTTTTTTTGTCTATTAATGTCCAATTGCTCCAGTACCTTTGGTTTAAAAGGTACAATTTTTCCTTTGAATTGCTTTTTTATCTTTGTCAAAAATCAGTTGAGCATAGTTGTGTGGGTTTATTTTAAGGTTCTGTATTCTGTTTATTGATTTACATGTCTATTCCTCTACCAATAATACACAGTCTTGATCACTGTAGCTATAAAATAAATCCTGATATAATGTAGACTGATTCCTCCTCATTTTATTCTTTTCTTTTTTTTAAATGATGAATATCTAATTAGAAGAAAACAATCTTAGAGAAACCTTAAATCTAAAATGAACATAAGAATCAAATACGCTCAATAGGCAGACAGAAGAAATCATTCTAGTCAGCTCAAATCTGATTTTAATATTTTCTTAAGCTTCCTCTTAGTCTTCTATGAGACTATACATGCTTTCTTTCTCTGGTCTAATGATATTAGAAAAGTATGCATTCTAGGATAATACAAAATGTCAAGGATTATGGAGGGTGGGCATTTTTAATGTATACCATCAAAATGTAGCTCAACTCACAGGTGACGTTCCATATGAAACTAGTATTACAATATATTTTCATCTAAACTTTTAATTTGGCCTTATATATATTTTTTTATTTCAGGTCCCGGTATTCTTCCTTTTAAAAATTGTTTGGCTACCTTATCTCCTCTGCCTTTCCATAGTAGGATAATTGATTTATTCTGACATTTTAGAATAATCTCATCTATATCTACAATAAGTCTTGCTGAGATTTTAATATAGTAGAAATAGAATTTAAACCTATATATCCAACATTTTATGGAATCACTTTGATTCTGACTTGGCCTAATAATCTACACCAGAACCATTCATGGCTGGCAGATTGATTTTGGCTTGAATAGCCAAAACACAAGCACGCAAACACACACATACACATACACACACACAGAGGAATTATAGTCATACCTGCATATTAATACAGTACCTTAGTACAAGAACCTTAGATCATTGACTGCCACTACATTGACATTTAAAAACTGAGATATGAGCATCTTTTTCCTTTTGAGAGAATACCTATATGCAGAAACTCAAAGTTAGAATCTAATATAAACAACTAGAATTTATTTGCAAAGAAGAATAAAAACTTATTTGCCTTTTAAACCCACTTATTGTCTGGTTGAAAGATGTGGTGGAAGGCCTGAAGAGCATCTTCGCTGGATGATTCATTTGTGGTTACACTCATCTGTCTGGGGGCGGTCATGCCTTTTCCTTCATACTGAGAAATAGCAGCACTGACAAAGGCCAAAGTCAAGGACACAATCAGAGCACAATGCCAAGAGGTTTTGAGTTTTTAGTTTGTGGAAATAATGCTCTAGTCTCAAGCATGCCATTTTTAAAAATGTGTTTATTTATTTATTTATTTATTGTATCTCTTTCTTGTACATTGTATTTCTCTTTAGAAGTCTCTTTAGCTCCATTTTTTTTATTTTTTATTTTTATTTTTTATTTTTTTTGAGACAGAGTCTTGCTCTGTCACCCCAGCTGGAGTACAGTGGCATCAGCCTAGCTCACAGCAACCTCCAATTCCTGGGTTCAAACGATCATCTTGCCTCAGCCTCCTGAGTAGCTGGGACTACAGGCATGCACCACCACGACCAGCCAATTTTTTTCTTTCTATTTTTAGTACAGACAGGGGTCTCGCTCTTGCTCAGGCTGGTCTCGAACTCCTGAGCTCAAGGGATCCTCCTGCCTCAGCCTACCAAGGTGCTAGGGTTATAGGTGTGAGCCACTGTGCCTGTCAGGCTCCGCTTTTTAGTTTCTAATTATTATTTAACTATCTTGAGAGACAACGAGCGAATATTCAGAGGGCTGGACCTAAAAAATGACCATGAAATAAAAAATTTTCCTTTAGGTCAAGGTCATGACATACGCTTCCATTGTCATTGGAACTCTCACCCTTTCCTATTTTCTATCTGGCTTCCATTTAGTAACTATAGTAGCGATTTACTTTGAGCACACCAGATAAAATCTAAAGACAAACTCTGAATCATGATTGAAGGCATGTGATATTTTTGGAAAATTTACTCATGGCCTTGACTTACATGAGAATAACCTACTTAGGAAAAAGTGAAAATATTTATTAGTCAATTAAAACTAAGTCAAGTAAAACTAAAGTGGTCCCCTGTTATCTGCTGTTTGTCTTTCTGCACTTTCAGGTTCCATGGTTTCAGTTACCCATGGTCAGCCATGCTCCAGAAATATTAAATGGGAAATTCCAGAAATAAACATTTCACAAGTTTTGAATTGCAAACTGTTCTGAGTAGCATGATGAAATCTTATGCTGGTCCACTTCATCGCACATGGAATCATTGCTTTGTTCAACATATACATGCTATATACACACCCTGCCTGTTAATCACTTAGAAGCTTTCTGCATTATCAGATCAAAAAACATATACTATCCATAGGGTTTGGAACTATCTGTGGTTTCAGGCATCCGTTGGAGATCTTGTAAAGTATTCTCCAAGGATAAGGGTGACGGCTGTATTATTGTTACATCTCAGAAACACCAACAGTTCTTAAACCTGAGACTCATTTACCCATCTTTTTTCCTTTAGTCAATAAAACTTTATTAGATGCATGCCATGTAGGAGGAACACAATTATAAAATATGAAACACAATGCATATATTATATCTAATGATCACCACATTGCAAAGCAAATTATTCTCATTTTAGATGTTTTATTTAAATTGAGGTCAGAAAATTTAAGCAATCTTCCCACCACACACAGTGTAGAAGGCTGAGCTAGGTTTTTGGAATCTGCATGTACAACCATATACCATGCAATGAACATTCAGTCCAAAAGCACACATGTGAATCCACTTTGTGTCAGACACTGTACCAGAAATAGTGAAGGAAATTCAGTCTTTGCTTACAAGGAAAGAATTTGCCAGTAGACTAGATAAAACACAAAAATTGTAAATGTGTAAATGTAATGCTAAAGACAGTACAATGGAGCTTTGAGGAACAAGCTCAGAATGGAGAATCCAAACAAGGTCTACATCTAAGAGTGTTCTTTCTCAGGCACCAGCTCACCACCAAGACCAAGTGAAGAAGAACAAACATAGCTGCCATTTCTCATACCTCCTGCTCCAGTCTCTCCTCCTCCTTCTCAAGAAAATTACAAAAATGGTGTGAAATTGCATTAGCACTGAATATCCTCCCAGCCACTATAAATCTGCTTTCCACCCTTTGTTAGAATGGTACTTAAGTTCCAGAGAGAAAGACATTCAGGATTTTGGAAGTTATTTCATAGGGATAAGAATAAGTTTCATTTGTCAAAAAGGGTTCTATAAAAAAGCCCAAGTATAAAAAGGAATAAAGTGATTTTAAATTAATAGCGACTCACTGTCCCAATAAAGCAAATGTGCAGGTGTGATGATAATATGAGAAGATAGGTCTTATGAAATGGTTTGACATGAATAAGAATCAGTACACGCTGCACATAACATGGGCCTTGGGGATCTTGCTAAAGGATCAATGTACTTTGATGGATATAGCTTTGGTTTATACTGATTTTTTTAAATCTTAGATGCCAAGAAGTTTTTATTTTCATGCAGTTTGTTCCTGTGCTAATCTAAAATGTTACAAAAAGGTTAGAGGCATGAAATCAATCACTTGACACTTAAATTCTAGACAGATTTGAAAAAATAAGCACTATTTGCTTTTGACTGCCTCTGAGGTGGGTAAACTCTTTATAGGTGTCGTAAATGAAGAGTGAACACTCACACAGGTGAGAGAATTTGGTGCATTGTAGCCATGGTGCCTGGAACTTGCTCTAATGCGTGATGTGTCACATCACCAAGGCGGGGAGACATTATTTGTCATGTTTGGTTTTACAATAAAGAAAAGAAAATATAAAAGAGACACTTTGATACCTATTCATCATAGTATGATTACAATATTTTTTTGTTTATAAAATGTGGCTTCTATGTATGTATAGGGCCTACAAAGACCTTATGATCACTCAGAGACTGAGATTCCTTTGACCCTTCAAGAACAAGTTTCCCCCTCCCCCAGTGCTTTATCCAAGAAATTCTTTTTACCTGGAAGTTTCTTCATGTACACTCTAGCCTCCCTTACTTTGCTGACTCCTACTTACCCTTCAATTCCCAGTCTAGATGCTGCTTCCACTAGGAAGTCTTCCCTGACCTTCCTGATAAAGGTTGAGTGGCCTCCTATGTCCTTCCTTAGCACCCAATGCACCCTTTCCCGTTTATTAACACCAAACAAGTGGTTGTCCAGCTATTGGTCTCCCCATATGGAAGGCGTGTTCCAAAAGAGCATGATAAACATCTGCTTTTCTCTTGCTCATCACTATGTAAGAGTCTGGTCCAGCCCCTGACACTTTTTTTTTTTCTGATATGGATTATCACTCAGTCACTCTGGGAATAGTGCAGTGGTGCAGTAATAGCTCACTGAAACCTCAAACTCCTGGGCTCAAGCTATCCTCCTGTCTCAGCCCCCAAGCCATGATGCCCGGCTAATTTTTCTATTTTTAGTAGAGACAGGGTCTTGCTGTTGCTCAGGCTGGTCTGGAGCTACTGACCTCTAGTGATCCTCCTGCCTCAGCCTCCCAGAGTGCCAAGATTACAGGCATGAGCCATCACACGTGGCCAGCCCCTGACATTTAATAAGCTCTTCAATAAACATTTGTTGCATGAAAATGTAATGCTCTCTGCCTAGAATAAGTTCATATTCAATTATAGGTTTTCATCTTCATCCAATTCTGAATTCCAGTGTTTGGAGCAAATTGTTTTATTAAGCTAATAATAACATATTTGCTTTGTTTTTTTAAATTTAATTTCCAGGTTGCTTAGCTGATCCTACCAACTTATTGCAAAAGCATGCAAACAATTATGTGTAAGGGCCTAGACCATGTCTCTTGGATTAATCTATTTTTTTTATTTCTCTCTTTAATATGCCCTACTTTATGGAAAATATTACTTTTTTGGTTTGAAAAGAATCTATTTTCAATATAATTTTCTTTATGCAAATCTCCAAAATCACCAAAGTGATGATAATGCCTGTAAATTGGTTTTTGAAAGTCTTTCCCTATTATCATGGCTTGTTACTAAGATTATTAAATTGCTTAAATAAATTCATTTAATCTGCATTTGAAAAGACTATTTGAGCTCAAAGAGAAAATGAGAAAATTAGGATACATGTCTTCTCTGTACATTCTGAGTTCCAGGATCAGGATCTCCACAAATTAAAAATATCAGGAGGCAATACCACAAGGAAAAATGCTATATGATACAAGAGAAGAATAGTTAGATACCTGGGTCAAAATCCCAGTTGTAATCTAGAATCCATGTATCCTAGGGCAAGTTGCTTAAACACAGTTTCCTCATCTGTAAAATTGAAACAATAGCATTTACTTTAGAAGGTTGGGCATGGGTTACGAACGACACATAACGGTCACCTGGAATAATGTTCACAATCTTGTTAAGAGCTCAGTAAGCTAAAATATATGACTGATGTAGATTTTGAGTTACGTTTCACATTATGTTAATGATATATGCCTGAAAAATGTTTCCTATATGACACTGTTTCTTTATTGAAAAATCCTTTCATAACACTGTCCTTTGTTATGATTAGAAACTTTTATCTACGGGAAATAAATTCCTTATAGATTTAAAAAACGTGAAAACTTTAAAAAAATCAAATGTTTGAAGGAGAAAAAATGTGACAATTTTAAAATATAATAAAGTTACTCATAGATTTGGATTTCGAGTTAAAAAATATAATAAAGATGTTCAAGACCATAAATGATATAAAGGAGATAGGGTTATTTTTATTTTTGGCAGAGTATCTTAAGGGTACAAAATAAAATGCTGATAATTTATCTATAGAGAATCCACTTGACTGAAACATCCATCATCCCATGATCCCAGTAGACTATACTAAATGATTAGACAGCAATTCAGAGTCAGAACTATCTTTATATATGGTCACTGCTCTTCAAATGAAGCTATGATAAGAAGATTTGATTTTTGAAAAATAAATCAGTATACTCGTTCAGAATGCCTTGCTATGACTTTCAGGCCCTAGTTTCTTTTTCTTTCACATCACAGATTTGGTCTGGGTAACATCAATGCGTCCTTTCAACATTCCGTGATTCATTTACCTGATACCAGAGAGTATGGAGTTGGCCAGCACACTTTGCTACAAAGCTAAACATTTTATAAAACCTAAAATAAAGCTCATACCCTAAAGGAAGTGTTCCTTGCCTTATGGGAGATTCTATAGTGTTAATGAAGCTAACGAAGCTACGGCACTTTTCGCCAAATCTATCTAATATCTCAGGGGAACTAGGAGTCCTGAGTTAAGAAAGCCTGCATTCGGGGGCTACAGCCAATAACGCTTTGTGAGGTCCTGGTGCCCACCCATATTTCCCTGAGATAACACAATAGAGCATCTAGCCACATACCTCTAACAGTTAGCTCTGGTGACTTACAAACACAAAAAATGCCACAAAACTTTGAGGTTTCCTGAGAATATTTGTTCCTTTTGTCTCAGTCAAAACTTTGTTTGGTACTTGTTTCCGTTCTCAAGTTTAAGGTATTTCTTCTTAATTGAGAAGAAATAAGTTAGAAGTTTAAAGCCTACCAAAATGGCTATCTGTGAAGAGAATAATGCTTTGGGTTTTTTTGACTCCCAGTTTCTCCTATCTATAAATTAAGATGATAACACACGCTATACCTAATCACAAGCTAATCGTGAAATTCAAATGAGATAAATTTAATTATTTTATTATTAAAAGTTTTTGTTTATTGATCCTGTGCTATATGTCAAACCCTTTGCTAAGGAACATATATACATAAATTTGTTTAATCCCTGCACAAACTCAATGACAAGGTCAAAGAGCTACTAGCGCACCCAGCCAGGATACAAATTAAGGCAGTCCAATGGCAGAGTAAAGACTCTCAGTGCTTCAGTAATCTCTTCCTGTTAAGAGCCACACTTGAAAGTCCTTGTAAATAATAGCAAAGCAGTTATTTCTATGTACACTCTCATGAGATATCTATGATCCAACTGGAAGGGTAAAGGTTGATAATTTTGTTAATATCCCCACACATGTAAAAGACTGGCATTTCTGTGGTTATGGTAGGAGGAAAGGTAATAAATGTGGCAGATCTGATTCACTCGGTTTGCTTCTCTCTGTAGCCATGGTGACAACTCTTGGTCAGACTCTGAAAACTAAGCTATTGGAATGTTTTCACAGATTTGGGGTATTGATGTTATTCTATTAATATATATATGAAGTAGTGAGTCAGGCTGAACCAATTCATCGGCATGGTTAAGGTAAACCTAAAGATTCTTCATGGGCATGTGGTGCCTTGTTTGAAGTCTGCGCCATGGCTGGTCACATGATAGTTAGTTGCCCTTAGGAAAAGTGGACTATAAGCTTTTCTGGGCAGTAATATCTTGTGTACATCCCGGGAGTTTACAGTTAGAGAGAAAACTGGATCTGTGTGATCCTACAGAGGGAAGACAAAAAAAGACTATGATTGATTAACTTCTCTAGCCTTCACCCATGTGTTTCTTTTTCCTGCTGTTACTGAACTATATCCATTACTATAATAAATTTTAGCCATAACCGAAGCATATTATGTTGAGCCATGTGGATCTTTCCAGTGAACCATTGAAGTGATAGGTGGTCATGGGGCTGCCGATGCATATGGCAACAAGTAACACAAGGAATGATTTTTAAAACTATTTAATCAATCCATTGTGGTTCTATAGCCATGGTACATGTAAAGACCAAAACTTTTAAGCTTGACTGAACAAAGGCAACTAGCTTCATTAAACACATCCTGACACTTTAGGAACCCATCAATGGGCTGTGGACTCCCTTCAGTGTTCATTCTTTCATGGCTGATGTAAACCTGCTCTAACTTCAGTAACCAATACAAATGATGTTTCCACAACGGGTATTTCTGCAATTTTGCCTCTATTACCAATACAATCCCCAAATCAACTCTTCCCGTAATCTTATATTATTTTAACTCTGCTTTACTAGATTAGAATATCCCAACAGCATGATTCTTCCTTACTAACATAAACAATGAATTCAGTTTTTGCTTTCAGATGTTAAGTGGTTATGTTATCTTTCACTGAGGTCATTTTTTTTCTATGAGAAACAATAAAGCGATATTGAGCACAGACTTGGGTTTACATCCCAACTCTGCCACTTACCAGCTATGTCTCTTTGGTTCAGTTACTTAACCTCTTTTAGCCTGTTTCTTCAGTTAAAAAAATGTAAATAATAGTATCTGTCTTTTAAAGCTGTTGTGTAAGATTAGAAAAATCCATATTGGTTGTCTAGATATCAGGCAACTTCTACAGCTTAACTGATTTTATCCCAGTAAAGCCAATGTTATTTAAGCAATTATTACCCCTTTAGTCTTCCTATCGATGTAAAATGTAGAAAATATATATATTAACATATAGCATGGATAATATATCAATGAAGAATTTGACGTATGAACAAGATTTTATTTCTTTGAAAGAATACTTCCATTTGAATTTGAATTATTTCATAGTCTTTCATATTCTTAAAGGCAATCTGAAATAAGCAGAAAATAAATATTCCTGTTAATGGGTAAATGCTTAACTGAACATACTTTCCGTATTATTCAGTTAAAAGAAATCTTAGAAACTTTTGAGTCATATGCTTTGTTATTTGGTTGAGAAACACAAGTCTCAGACAGATTATGTAATTTCTCCAGTCACAAAGTACTAAACTGGCAGAGCAGGGGCTGACTCATGGCTTAGTGCCACTTCCCCCATGCTGTTTAGCCTTCAGTGGTTTTCCTGGGATTATAAACTTAATAGTTTTCTGGAGTAATTGTTTCCTTTAGAAATAATACTTCATGTTTTGATAGGTTTACAGAAAAATTGCCTGCATAATTGGCTTCTTTTTTCAACTTAAGCTGTAATTTAAGCTAAAAGGGATTTTTTTTTTAATATTGGTGAGCTCACTTTACCAAAAAATCAGAAAAATACCCTCATCAATGCCTACAAACAAAAATCAAAGCCTACAAATAATACACCTTTTCCAACTTAAGACACAATGAAAGTATGTTTTTATTTTTCTCAGCAATAAAAAAGAACTAAGAACTAATATACACAATGGGTTAGAGTAATTTCAAAATATTATTCTAAATGAAAGAAGCCAGACATAGAAGTCTGCATTGTGTATAATTCCATTTATATGAAGTTTCTAGAACAGGAAAAACTAATCTATGGTGAAATAAATAACACACATTTTTTCCTGGGGGAATTGAGAGGTATAGTAGGTGTGAACCGACTGAGAAAAGCCACAAGGAAATCTTCTGTGTCAATGAAATGTTCTGTATTTTAATAGGTTTTTGAGTGTTATATGACTGCATGCATTCATCAAAATTTATCAGTCTGTAAAACTGAAAATCTGGACATTTGTTTATTTGTAAATTGTACCTCCAGAATAAATTTTGGAAAAAATCCTACATTTATGCACTTTTGAATCTGTTCATGACTATTCTTTTGTGCTTCTAAGTCTCATGTGACTGCTTTATATTTGCAAACTTTAAGTAACTACAAGAAAGCTGATAAAGAGGCATGCAAAATGTGGTCACTGGCATAGAAGGGAAAAGAAAGTATACCAAGTGCTAACTGACAGCTCACAGCAGTGTATCCATTTACCTTTATGGAGTAGGCAAGTTCACAAAATCAAATGCTTTCACAGCTAATGCTTTATAAATAAGAAAGTAGACTGCATGAGGAAATGCAGTCTATACCTATGGGGGACGGCAGCTCCAGCTAACTGCTGACATTAAGAAATTCAAGTCTAGGGTTGCCAGATTTCTAGATTTTTCAACAGAAACTAGAAACACAGACTTTTTAAAAATTGTATCTTCAGTTTCAAATATGAGATCAAATACTTTTAAATCAATTTCAAGTCAAACAAAGTCCACTGACAGCAACCAGGGTACATGAATCATATCACTGTATGCAGAAAAATAGGAAAATACAAAAGAGTTACCTAATTTTTATGGATTATCTGTGAACTTTTATGTTCTCCTGCTAAAGCAAATCAAGAAATGTCTTATTGAAGACACAAAACTCTTTGATTCTTCTTCATATCAACCCACATTCCTTTATTTTTCTTATTTTTATTTTTTCTTAACTTTAGAAATAAATCTTTCTGTATTTGAACTTTTGGTATCAATGCACATTTGCATAGAAGTTGTCATTGCAAGTGTTGGGAACTGAATAATGATACACAGAGAGTAACAGACAGCTATAAGTTTAGACTTGGTTTTCTGCCCACGTATTATCTACTCTTCTGCAGCATTTTGCAGCATTTGTGCTTGCTCTGGTCATCTCTTTTCAGCCTCCAACAGTGTAATGATCTTCTTTAACTGTCATCAAGTCAGAAGTGAAACTCTTAGTACACGTACATGGCCCACTTCTTTGTTCCCTCAGGTTTCCATTATAGAGCAGGAATTTTTAAAATATATCCAACAGCTGGTCCCCACCCCTCAACAGCAGCTAATTTTATAGAGTATTATTTGAGAAGAGGATCAGAGATAAACTACAAAGTTCCCCTTTGTTTGTCTATGCCGTGTTAGTGGAGGGATTTCCTTCATGGTATCCAGTTAGAGTATAAGATCTTTAAGAGTAGAGACTAAGTCCATCTTATTCACTGTGGCATCCTCAGCACCTAGAACAGTGTCTGACATTCAGAAAACTCTCAGCAATATTTGTTAAATGTTTACATCAATGGAAGAATGAAAGTTGAGGGAATGAAAGAATAAAAAGGAGAAAATCAACTAAATTACAGTACTCCATAATATAGAATATAATGGCCAAAGGGATGTCCATGATACATTACCAAGAACCAAAGCAAGCAAGAGATCCATATGCATAAAGTGATCCTATGTTTGGAACAAAATAATATATTTTGTTTATGCATGTGCATATTTATGTATGTAACATGAATAAATTTTGAATATAGCTTTTGGATTATAGAGAATGGGGTGGGAGGATACATACCAAATTGTTAACATTGGTTACTTTAAGGTTGAAATGGTATAGAGTGAGATCATTACTTTTTCTATAGTATTTAAACAATACTTATTTAAACAAGCTTGCATTACCTTTTAAATTAAAAATAAGCCCTATAAATAAAAGAAAAACATAAAGCTTTTACTACCATCTCATGAATTATAAACCAGTAGGTCAGGAACAAAATGTAATGGACAAAATGAGGAATGAAATGGTAATTAGCAAGACTTTGATTAGAAAAACTTAACTTCAGAAGTGAAAAAAAAAGAATAAATAACTGTACAAAAGCTGGAATATTGCAAATGCTAATTTGATTTGGTCTAAACAAGAAAGAGCATTAAAAGTTTATGCCTCACATAGCAAGGGAATTTTCACCTCTTATATTCTCATTTGTTAAGGGTTTATTATCAGCCAGACTCTGTATTTTTCTCTATAAAGCCATTGGCTCACAACAACATCGAACAAAGCAGGATGAGGAGTCTGAAGTTCAGAAATGTTTCATAATGTGCTCTATTTCATAAACTTCATGGCAAGCCAGAATTCTAACCCAAGTCTGCCCAGCTCTGAAGCATATGCTTAGCTCACTGCTATCTCTATGTTAAATTAAACAAAATTTCCTTTAGATAATGCTGTCTCTGGAATGGGACACATATTTTCCCTAGCCATGTAACTTAGCTATATTTCATTTCATCTATACTGTTTTTACTCACATCCTTCCCTAAATTATTCTTCTTTCTTCACTCCCTTTAATAACTGCCACTCCAGGGCATATACCCAGTCTATCTATCACTCAAGCAATAAACTTAGGAAGCTTCATGAACTCATCCTTTTGAGTCATACCCCATCAATTCCTGTGGAGTCCATCTCCCTAATGAATCTGAAAATCACTCCACCTTTATTGCAGTGTTTCTGATGTGGCTCTTAATTCTGTCTTGCATTCAGAAACATTTTTTTGCTTTTCATAAATCTGGTCCTGTTTTCTTTCAATTAATTCTCCACTCTGCCACAGAGTAAGCTTCCCAAAATGCAGATATTACCGTGAAAGAAGATGCTTTAAAAACTTCTATAGATCCCCACTGCCAAAAGGAAATGCCAGGTCCCTTTGCAATAAAACGCCCTTCACAAACTATACCCAGCCTTTGTTTATAGCCTCATTACAGCCTCTCCCCACTCTGCTCACCATCTCCTCTGGCAACACTGAAATTCTTAATTAAATTAACTTGCCAAACACTTCTATGCATTCATTTCTTTGCTGCTGTTTTTTCCCACTTAGAATGTCCTCTTCTTTTCCATTGCCTACTTCCCTCCCTTGCCTTACTGGTTAAATCCTTCTCAGTGTCCAAAGCTTAGACCAAATACGGCTTCTCTTTTGTAGCTCTCTATGGTCTCAACACTCCAGTCAGAATCAGGTGCTCTAACTGGTTTCTCCAAGACTGTTTTGAGTATGTCCATTAAAGATCCTTCTATGTGGCTTTATAAACTCCCCAACCACACTTTGAAGATCTTGAGGATGAAATCAGCACCTAGGACAGTGTCTGGCATTGAGGAGAAATTAGTCAATGTTTATATAATGAACTAAAGAGTCTCTGAGCTCTGAAATTACATGAAAGGTGGTATAAAATATAATTTTCAAGAAATTTTAGAAATTCTTTCACACAAGTACCAAAGAAACACGTATCAATGAGGGAACAAGTAACATGTTAAAATTGGTTAAAAGAGTATTTGAGGAGCTAGGTGTTTACAGGCAATTTAATAAAGGATTGTTAGAATAAGACTGCTGTAGTAGATATAAAAGTGGACTAATTTATTTTACTGAACATATAAAGTTTGTATTCTATTGAATAAAATTCTACAATTTAACATGTAATGTTACTAACTCTGGGGACCTTTAATCAATAGACTTAAGAGTAAGGTTTTTTTTTTTTTTCACTAATAACTGCCTATTATAGAAGATAATTTGGCGCTATATAGGAAGTTATACCAGAAAACTTAGATTCCATGATTCTGATACTTATGAAAGCTTAAAAATGTGCATAATATATTTTTAGGTTATTCTTAAAAATATAAAAAACCTCCTCACTTTGGGCTTTTATTTTACCTCTAATTCAAATGTCGTTAACTTTTCCAATTAATAAATGTTCACTATATATCTAGAGAGTACAGAATAGTATACTCAGTACTCATAGTGGCATATTTAAGAATGAACATTGAATGACTCTTCAATTGCTAAGCAGGCCATCAAATCAGGCCACTTGTGGCCCAAGTTAGCACAAATCATATCATTTTGATTTGTTGGTTCCTTAAGAATACAGCCAGGCCACAGGTCAGACTCAGTTCAAAAACAAACTATTAATAGAAAATGAAGTTGGTTCTAAGAACCAAGCCATGTCCATGGTGAGCATGCACAGAAAAACTAATATCTTCAGCTTCATCAGTCCGTTAGTTCTACCCTCAAATGGACATATACCATTAGGCCATCCAAGAAGCAAATCTTTCCGACCTGCTTCAGATCTGATAGAAGAGGACTTGATGAGAAAGAAAATAAAAATGACAAGAAACTAAGGTTTTCACCTTAAGCATTCAACCAAGTCTAGCAATAAGTGAGTAATAAAAATATTAATCTCTGATTTGAACACATCTGAATTCAAACATCTAGGAATTTTTCCTAGCATAGAAGAAACATATATTTTGCAAAATTTCAAGAGTTTGAAAGCCTCCTTTACCTACTGAGAATAAAATTTGTTACTGAACTATCATTATTTAAGAAAAAATAGCAAATAACCAAGGGCCAAATGAGAAAATACAAAGTTCAGGCATTTCTTGATGTAATAAAAACAAATACTTAAATATCTGATTTAACAGATTCAACTAATTTGCGAATAATAATTTGTCTCCCATCAATATGGCTTGTCAAAGAATTTACCACAGGCTATTTTTTTTTAACTATTTTTGTTTTGCTGCTTTTGTTGTTGTTGTTAAGTAGCTCTACGGAGATTAATTTACATACACTACATTCCCTAAATTTAATTATTTAATTCTGTAAGTTTTGACAAATGTATTTAATCATGTAACTACCATCACTGTCTTGATCTCGATCACACCAAAATGTTCTCCTATGCCCCTTTGCAATCAATCCTCTCCCCCTTTTCCCTGACCCTTGGCAACCGTTAATCAGTTTTTGGCCCCTATAGGTTTAGTCCCCATAGGTTTGTTTGTTTGTTTTGGAATGGTATTATATATAGACTTTTCTTTCCTGCTTCTTTCACTTAGCGTGATGTCTTCTGGCTACGATAGTTTCTGATGGGAAATGAGAAATTGTTCTTGTTGTTCTGTATGAAACATATTTTTTTTCCTTCTGGCACTTCTAATATTTTCTCTTTCTCACAAGCATACGTCAATTTGATTATGATATGACCTGAAATGATTTTTTTATGTTTATTTTGTTTGTGGTTTGTTAACCCTCATATAATTGGGTTTAAAGTTTTTATCAAATTTGGAATTTTTTCAGCTGTTTTTTCTTTAAATATTGTTTCTGCAACTTTCTCTTCTTCTAGGACTCTAGTTCTATGAATGCTTGATTGCTTAATATTTCCCCTTAGATTATTTATGGTGTCTTCATTTTTTCAGTCTTTTTTCCTCTGTACCTCATTTTCATTAATTTCTTCTATTTCTATGTCTTCCAGTTCAATGATCTTTCCTTTTGCAGTTTCTAATCTAATGTTTATCTCACCTAGTTCTTTTTTTCTTTAGGACATATCTAGACATTCTATTTCAGTTTTTTTTTTTTTTTTTTTTTTTTTTTTTTTTTTTTTTTTTTTTTTTTTTTTTTTTTTTTTTTTTTTTTTTTTTTTTTTTTGGCTACCCTTATTTTTTCTTGTCATCAACTTATACCTTTCCTCTATCTTCTCAAAATTAGGGAGCATGTTTATAATAGCTGTTTTCAATATCTGTGTCTGCTAATTCCACAATCCTCATCACTTCTGGATCTATTTCTCCTCATCAATTATTCTCCTTATCATGAGTTAAACATTCCTGCTTTTCTTGAACATTCAGCAATTTTTACTAGATGGCTGATATTGTGAATTGTGCCTGGTTATGTGCTGGATTTTGATGTCTTTTTAAAAATAGTATTGTAGTTTGCTCTGACACATGTTAAATTAATTCTAATTGGTTGGACCGTTTTGAGGCTTATTTTTAAGCTTGTTAGGACACATTCAGAGTAGCCTTTTAGGAGTTAATATAGCCATACTATTAAGATAATATATTTCTGAGGACTCTACCTGATGCCAAGTATATTTCTACTCTGGCTGGTAAGAATACAAACACTTTCTATCCCTGCATGAGCTCCAGAAATTTCTTAGCCAATTGTTTCTGCTGTTTCTTTCCTTAATCTGGAGCAATTTCCGTTTGTGCTTGTGCAGATGACCCTAAAGATATCTAGAGTGCCCATTCTCTCTCTCTCTCTCTCTCTCTCTCTCTCTCTCTCTCTCTCTCTCTCTCAAACTCCTTCTCTTGTCCTCTGCCCTACACATGTTAGTCGCGTTGGCCTCCCCAAACTCAACTTCTGTCTCTTCACATTTATAATGCTGCAGGACTGTGCTTAGGCTCCTCCTCTCTGTGTTGTGACCTGAAAATTGCCCTCAGGCCTTAAGCTAAAGCAGTCACAAATCTCACCTAATTTTGTCTGGCTTCAATCAAACATCATAGTCCTGCAGTTCTCATTGTTCAATGTCTGAAAATTAGTACTTTATATATTTTGCTCAGTTTACTATTTGCATAACGTGGCACTGTATATCTGGTCCCTGTGCTTCAGTGTGGCCAAAAGCATTTGAAAATAGAATTGTTTAGAAATATTTGAATTATTTGCAAGCTTTAGGGATTTTTCCAGATATCTCTCCACATAAATACCATTACTATGAGCAATTTAAATGGAAGAGATCAGGGTTTCCCAATAATTTTCTTTTGATTGTATGTACACCATCCCTTGCAGTTCCTGTTTTTTTAAAAAAAATTTCTTCATAATAAAACATCAGGCTTCTAACATAATCTGATGTGATTATTTCTGCCATCCTATTTTATTTTGGAAGGAGTATCACTTTTTTGTACACTACCACCTTCCACTTTGTGAGTGTGAATCACAATTGCCTCCTTGACAATCCATGAGACAGTTCCCTTTACTCTTCTGTGACACTTAAATGACAGTTTTACCCTGTTTTTGTGAAAAGTTATTTCTACTTAGAATGAACAACTAAATTTGTACTGCATTGTCAGATGATAAAACAAAAGCCTTTGTTACTGGTAGTTTATTTTAGCAAAAATAGATCAGAGGCTCAATTTTTCAGGTTCTGCAATCCTTTAGCATTCAGTTCTGTTCAGGAAAGCTGACTTCCTCCTTTACATAGATACACAGACATTTACTTCTTAATTCCTGTCTCTTTCATTTGAGCTAGAATATATAAACTGTGTTCTGGTGTCTTCTCATTAAATAGTTGTTTGCAAGTGGATTTGTAAAGATAAGATTATTATTTTATGAGTTTATGCTGTGAATAAGTATTACATTTCTTACATGTTCATTTATTTCACTTATTTTTTACTTGTTTTCTTCCAAACTATTTGGATCATAAATGGATATGAATATAAGACTATTCCAGCCTGAGCAAGAGCGAGACCCCTGTCTCTACCAAAAACAGAAAGAAATTAATTGGACAGCTAAAAATATATATAGAAAAAATTAGCCGGGCATGGTGGCGCATGCCTGTAGTCCCAGCTACTCGGGAGGCTGAGGCAGGAGGATTGCTTGAGCCCAGGAGTTTGAGGTTGCTGTGAGCTAGGCTGATGCCACGGCACTCGCCCCAGGCAAGAGAGTGAGACTCTGTCTCAAAAAAAAAAAAAAAAAAAGACTATTAGTATTTAAGGTCATTCTACTAATATTTTGTTGATCGGTGCAGAAACCAAAGGTTTATAATGTTCATCCTTTCCTACATGTTCTGGTAGCAGTTTTGACCAATATTTTCTCACTTCTAAAGGCAATGATATGATTACAGAAAAATGATAGAAGGTGACTCAATACATAAGAAACTCTGAGATCATTGAAGGCAATCCAATTCTGTCTATCCAGTGCCTGGAACACAGTTGGCCCTCAGTAAAAGTCCATGGAATTGTTTCTGTTAAATGATGCTCTGACTCATAGTTTCATGCATTAGCACTATAGAAGTTTCGTACCAGATAATTTATTGCTGTAAGGGACTGTCCTGTGCTTTGTAAGATGATGAGTAGCATCCCTGATCTCTAAATAGTACCTCCCCTACCCCAATCTTGACAATAAAAAATGTCTCCAGATGTGTTAGCAGTATTTGTTGTATTTTAGTTATAGAAAAATGTTAAGGATCTAGATCTGCTGGTTTACAATCTGATACTATTCCCACCACCATGCACTTTCCACACCCCCGTCCTGTATAATCTGTAGCAACAAGAATAGAAAAAACAAAAGCTAATATTTATCAAGCTCTTACTATATTCCAGGCAATTTGTTATGTAATTTGTATATATTTTCTCATTTAATCTCTAAAGCAACTGTAGGGGAAAAGTAAAATTATCATCTTCATTTTATAAATTAAGAGATTGAATAAATTGTCCAATATCATCAATCTATTAAATGTTACTAACTAACATTTGGAGGTCTTTAGTGTTACCCTGTACACGTATGTCTATTGCATAATAATTGCCACATTTTCCTGATATATGCGTTCATTCTCTAATCAACTTTACTCTTGAATATATGACATGTCCACCAGAGAATATCCTTATTTTTTTCCAAAAGAGTTCTGCTTCTATCAGTAAGTAACACAGTCTTATGCATCCAAATTCTTTTAAGACTCTCCCAAATGTAAAGAAGACAGTTAAAATTAATGGAAACTCTCTCTGTTAAGAGATTTTTAATGAACCATTGATCCACATTTCCAGGCACAGAAATTCAGTTCGGTGTCACAAAAGATGTCCATGATTCTAACAGGCAGGCATGATCTGTTTCATAAAGTGATGGTTCACATTTTATTTTACTTGACTCAAACACAAATAAGTGCATCAAAAGTCATAATAATGAATACAGCCAATATCTAATAATGCTAGATTCATTTTCTTGGGAATGCCATTTCACATTCATTTAAAACTCAAATAAAACAGGTCCTGGAGTGGTCAGATTAGGGAGAATGAAATAACTCCTCTGTTTGTTGGGGATATGCTGCCAAATCATAGCTGTGATGCTGGAGGTTATGCACAAGGAGTCACTCCTCTGAAAATTAAAAAATATGGTCTGGTGGCTTAGACATAAAAATTAGAAAAGATGATGGTCTGATCCTTGCTGTTGGTATTGACTCCCTTCCCTTAATAAAAGCCGTTTATTATGTTCTCCTGGTAATCTCATGAATAATTCAATTACACACCAACTTTTCGTGTATCAACCAAGTCGTGGCCACATTGGTTGCTTTTGTAATTTGTATTTTCACGGTTGCTAAAAGGGTGTGCTAAAAGTTTTAGAATTTTACATAAAATTTAATTTACATGAACTACATTAAAACAGCTATTATGACTCTAGTAATTATCCATAATATAATGTAACCAGGAAAGTGGCTGGAGATTTGGACCTTAGAGGCCAGCCTCCTCTCCAGAGCCAGGATGTCTTCCACATAATTCCTGTTTAAAGATTTCCAGCCACCTGAAGGCTTCCAGCTCATTTAATTTTTGAAAGGCTCTAATGATTAGAAAAATCTTCATTAGCAATTTTTCCTTTTGATAGGAATGAGCTTTGACTTTTATTTGTTGATCTTAAACAGGACACACAGCATGCCACGTGCCTCTTCCCAGAGGATAGATTGCATACATGTAGCTGGGAAGAACGTGAATATCTGCGATTCTTCTCCGTGAGGCTCATTTGTTCAAAAGTCACATGCACTCTATTTTTTTGTTTCTTAAAAGAATAGGGAGGAACTTTGTTTCTGTGTTCCAAATAGACTAGATTTCAGAGCTCTTTGCAACTCTTGGATTGTATGAATCTCTGAATTTTCCTAACTATTTTCTTCCAACACATAAAAAAGATTGTCAACAATGGTGCTGTAACCATTTTCTAGAGACAAAGAAAGTGAAGCATGAAGATGTCACAGCATAGTCAAATTATTATACATAGCAATTGTGGAGTCAGGAAGATAACTCTAAGTGAGGCAAGAAAGAGACCATACTCAAGGTCGGTAGGGAAAAACACTGTGTTATGTTTTTGGTTTTTTTTTTTTATTCTTTTCTTCTTTCAAGTTCTCCTGCAAATATCAGCCCAAGGAAAAGTTCCTGCCTCTTCTGTACTGAATTGCATCAGGAACAGTTGGCTCATCCTGCCCAAATGCAACGACAAACATTATAATTATTTCCAACTGTTGTAAGGTAGTAGAAGGAAAAAAAAGGGTAAAACTTAAGTTTTTATCTTCACATTCCTCTTGTTATAACAAGAGACTCCCATTTCTTTGCACATTTTGAATAGCAAATAACCCTTGCTGGAATATTTCAAGGGGAAAGAGTCAATTATTTTCTCTTGTCATCCTCTCAGTACTAAACAAGGCACATATTTCCATTCTCTAAGGGTACATTCTGGCGTCTCTCTACTCAGAACCAGGGTAGCATTAAACCCAAAACTTACTTCCTGGATATTAATGACAACCGCATGAAATTGCTTGTGGAAAAGTTAAACTTTCCCCTGCCGCTATTGCTGATATGAGAAAACAGTGTTAGTTTGGTCTTAACAACAACAACAACAAAAAGAGCATCTCAGAAAACCAAATTTTTTTTATCTAACAAAGCTACTCTGATACCTAAGAGATCTCCCATCACTCAACACCATGGAGATGATTAGATATAATACTTGGCACTTTGGGGCTCCCTTGTTACCCAGAGATGGTAATTAAAAAAACTAGATTTTTTTCTTTATTGGAAAGCACATCGAATCTAAATTTAATAAAACATTTTAATATGTCCAAACTATAAAAAATAAGCTTTGACAAGTGCATTTCTTAATCTGAATTTTTTAATAGTAAGGGAACATTCAAGGAATATTAAGTAGTACAGCCCAGAAACTATCTGCTTAGAAGCTGTCAGTATTCCTCAAAGGTAAAGATGTCCTGAACATAAGATGTGCTTCAAAATGACAGATTAAACTAATATCCATTTAAAGGTAGACTGTTTTATACTTGGAGGGGAAAATACATTTTACCCTGAGGAGAAAACAATGTAGCTTTTATTGTTTGAAGAGAACACGCTTTTTTTTAGAGCATCAGTGGAAAAGGCCTTGTTTTAAATGTAATTCTCCCTTGATTTGTATAACACTTGTCAGTTCTTTTTTTTTTTTTTTTTTTTTTTTTTTTTTTTTTTTTTTTTTTTTTTTTTTTTTTTTAGTATTTCTGAATTCATTTCATCTTATCCATTCTGACTACCTTAATTCAGGAGCTAGTCATCTCTTTCTTGAATTACTGCAATAACTCATATGTCTCCAAGCACCCTTCTCTCTCTCTCTCTCTCTTTCTCTCTCTCTCTCTCTCTCTCTGGTTTAGTACCTACATCCTTCACACCTCTATCTAATTTACATGCAACTTCTTTCTAAAGTACACAACTGCTTAAATTTCTTTATATTTCCCAAGGATTGCAGAACTCTTCTTGTATCACAAGGGCCTTTGTGAGCTAACCTAACTTACCTCCCAGCCCACCATGTTTTGTCACTCTCTTCTGGCTTTCTCTTCCCTTAACAAACCAATCTATTTTCTGTTCTTCAAAAGAATCATGATCTATCAAGCCACTTTGCTTTGCCTAAGGTATTCTCAATCCCATTTCTCCAATGACAGGACTCACTCAGGTCAACATTTCCAATATGATCTCTCTCTCTCTCTGTCATATATGTGTACACTGTTTTATCATATAAAATTGATTAATGAGTTAATAAATTGGAAAATGATATTACAGATAGTAAATACAGACTAAAATGAGAAAGTCTGCATGTCCAGTGTCTTCTGTAGCAGACCTTAGGTTTGAATTTGCAGTTTTTTAAGGAAAAACAAGAGGTCTCAGACTGAGGCTTCCATTTTGCTGCTTTTGAGGGAGAGCTGTCTCAAACTACTTGGTATCAGGATTATTTGAAACGGCCGCATATATGTGTACATCACTATGATGAGCTGAAGTCGCTCCCTTGCTCTGGATAATGTCTTCCTTGAAAGTAAAGAAAAGAGGGCTGTCCTCAGAAGTGCCACCCAGATCCTCTCTCAGAGTTACCTGAGACCAAGGACAGTTTTTGGAGAGTCCCATATTAGTGCCTTAGGTCTATTGCAGTGCCTTACTTAGGAAAACTACCGAAACTCTCTTAGCCTGACTATTTGCATCTACAAGACTGTGAATGTGTAAGAGTAATATGTACCCCACCCTACTGTAAAAAACAGTACTGGGTGGGATGCCTTTATCACAGGCACAGGGTAAGTCGTCAATCATTGGCAACAACTATCATTATTAAAATGAACTCAAATTTCTTAATATATGAAGCAGAAAATGGATGCGTTGAAAGAGATGGGAAGAGGAGAGAGAGAGAAAATTAACATTGTTCCATGACCAAAAATGCTGCCAGTGCAAAGTTGAGGCCTGGTTAAGAGGCAAGTTAGTTACTTACAAACACAGTTACTTCCACTGCTGGAAAAATACAGCACATGGAAAGCACAGCACAAAAACCTTCAGGAGTGACTGCAAGGCACGCACTGTCGCTTGGCCTAACCCTTCTCTACTCGCAGCCATTCGCAACTGTGCTTTTTCACAGCACGCATGTACTATATTGAGGGAAGAAATCAGAATATGATTATAAAATCCAGTCTGTCTAATGTTCTTTGCTTTACTTGGGGTGAAACAGAAGAAAAAGCCAAGTGGCTAAGCAATGCTTGTACAAGTTTTGCTACATTCATGTTTGTAAGTCGTGGAGTCCAACTACCAAGAAGGCCGACTCAGATCTGTCATTTGTAAGAAAATAACTGAAATGACAAGTTAGAGATGGGAGCAATAACTGCTTGTTTTATAGACTGGCCTATTAAACTGAACTGAGATCTTCTTGCATAAGAGGCATAATTTCAGGTCTTAATAGTCTCCAATGTCCTTTTAGGAAAATAATACAATGGCCTCCTTTTAAAAATGTCATCCCTGGTCTTTCTCCTATGGCAAGAATAAATTTCCTGGGAAATTCCATGCATAGTCTGTTATTAATTTGGCTTGAAGCTTCTATTCATTAATATTCCCATAGGAATTTTATTTATTGCTCTCAGACAAGAATATTAGTATTATAACATGCTGCTTCTAATCAAATCACATTGTTTTCTCCTGATAATTAATAGCTTTGGGGACCAGAGAAAACCAACAGTAGTTATAGCAACTCTCTTAGCTATAAACAGCTTTTTTAATATGTGTGGGGCAGGCAAGACTTGAGGTCAGCCCTGCTTTGGAATTGACATATAATTATGAACAAACCATGCCCAGCAGGGAGAATCCAAAATCAGAGACTGATTCAAGGCCACCTTGTTCTAGTATAATAGAATCCAGAATAAAGTAAGAGAGGATGGATGATTCACAATTTCAGCAGTAAAGAATGAGATGTGAAAGATGAAAGTCACAGGAGGCTATCCTTTCAAATAAGAATCTTTTTAATGTGATTTTGGGATCAATAATTAAGTCAGAATTAGCTAGATGTACATATTAAAAAAGGATTATTTGCATGCGTATAAATACCGTTAATAGCCACCCATGACACAGAATACAAATAAAGATAATTTGCAAACCATATAAGTTGTTTTATTAAAGAGCAAGCAATTGCATAAATCATTACCAAATTACAATATGGCTCTATGACATACTGGGCACTAAGAATTTAAAATTTTAATTTAAAAACCACACTAAATCTGCCTGCTTTCACATAATTTTTTACTCTAGGGCACTACAATCTACTGTAGGAAAAAGAAAGACCTAATAATTCATCCCGCTTCCAATATCACTAAGCATGTCATCTATAGGTAATAAATTAAAAAAATGTAAATAAATACAAAAGAAAAAGAAGAAAAAAATATCTTCATTCTGATATAAAACAAAACCCAAGAAGCAGTCAAAAACAATAGCAATAAAAATGTCAACAATAACAACAAAAATAGGGTCACCCTAATTATTCTTGGTTCTAAAATAACAAAATCTTAAATGTGTCCCATAAACCTGACTCCCACAGAAACAAGTTCTGATTCTGTTTTTTGCTGATGTCTAAAGACCTTTGATATAATCTTTGCATTGATAGTGAATCTGTGGGTTTCTAAAGAACAGCAGATCAATAAACATGTAAAAAGAAAATCAAACTCCAGATACACTGATCTTTTTATCACCCAGGTTCTAAGTAAAGCAGGTGGGCTGGGTCTTGAAGGAAAAAGAGGAAGAAGGACATAAAAGCGAGAATGAAGAACCTCTGAGTGAGGAGGCCAGGGCTGGCTATGGGTAATCTGCAGGAGTGATTAGAGAATAGGGGAGAAGCAACCTCCTTCTTCCTTCCCGTACTTTCGAATTGCATTACACCAAAGATTGGAACTAGGAAAGGCAGACAGTGTTCTGTTTATGGACACTGTTTGGGCCTGTGCGCTACTATTAGCCTGAGCCTTTCCTCGACTTCTCTTAAGTCTGTTCATACTTGAAAAACACACATACATAGAAAACTATAGCATATGTCTGAATTCTTTCATTCCATGCCAAGATTGGGTTCAAAACACTATTAGAGAGGCCAAGAGAACATTTAGTCCAACTCATTTACTTTATATACACACACAAAATGAAGGTATCAGATCTATTGAATCCTTGTCCCTTAAATCTGCATTTTAACAATTTCTTCATGTAAGTAATCTACACTAAAATTTTTAAAACTGCTATCATAGCAGTATTTTCCTGTATTCTGGAAAATATTCAATCTTACTTGCAATATAGATTTGCCCTTGAGGTAGAAAATGTATTTTAATACAATAGTAGGCAGCTAGATACCTGGGCTAGCTTGTTAATAAATAAGTCATTTTAATAAATCTTTGTCCACACTTTCAGATGCATCAACTTGTTTATTTCTCTACCAGTACAGAAATAGTGAAAACAAAGAAGAAAAAAAAAATAATGCAATACACTTCCTATATAAATATTCAGAATTTGCAGGCCTCCTGAAATACTCCTTTTAAGATGACTTTAGAAGAATAGATTTTACAATGTAAAACATAAGTAGTATAATAAAGATTATAAATATTTTGGGATAATTTTGCAAATAATTTTTCCTAAATGCAAAAAAGTATGACCAAGGTTCATTAGTAAAGAACAGGAAAGATAGTGGTGAAATAAAGGAAAGAAATACTATGATTTAGTGAACTACTTCACTTCTAGAATCCTGCAGAACTCAATCAAAATTCAACTGCAGGCCGGGCGCAGTGGCTCACGCCTATAATCCTAGCACTCTGGGAGGTCGAGGCGGGTGGATTGTATGAGCTCAGGAGTTCGAGACCAGCCTGAGCAAGAGTGAGACCACGTCTCTACTATAAATAGAAATAAATCAGCCAAAACAACTAAAAATAGAAAAAATTAGCCAGGCATGGTGGCGCACGCCTGTAGTCGCAGCTACCGGGGAGGCTGAGGAAGGAGGATCGCTTGAGCCCAGGAGTTTGAGGTTGCTGTGAGCTCAGCTGATGCCACGGCACTCTAGCCCAGGCAAGAGAGTGAGACTGTCTCAAAAAAAAAAAAAAAAAACAAAACAAAAAAAAAAAACAACTGCAATTGTGAATGACCTGCTTTCCTAATGTGATTCCAGTAAATATTTATTTCTAATATACCTAATATAGTCATTGGAAGGGAAACCCTAAATTTGAAAAGTTTCTTCTAGGTATCAATTTATCATTATTATAACATACATATGCTATTACTTGTTAAATGTGGAAGTCTTTGAAAATGAACATTTATAAAATAATTACTAGAACAATTACAGTAAATGACTCATTAGGAAATCTTACAGTACTATCAGCACAGTCATTTTTGAGAAATTTCTAAGAAAATTAATTTTGTATTTGTGCTAGGATACAACGAAATTAAAAAGTTACATTATAATACAAAATAACCCATTATAATGAAAACTTATTACAAAATATCTGCCTCATCAACTTCAGCCCTGACATAACAAGTTATTTCTTATGGTCATTAAAAACACAAAACTACATCAGGCAAAATTAGATTATCTTTATTGATTTTTGTCAATGAATTCAATTTTGGAAGCCTAACTCCTATTCTCCTAAAGAAATAACTTTATTGTGATAATTCACTCAATTGGAAATGGAAACATGGCTAATAAAGGCAGATCCAAAGAGATGTTAACATACTAATACAACTAATAATTATTGTGATTTATTGCAATTTATTAGAAGTTTTTAATGACTGAAAACTTTTTATATGGGGAAGTTACTTCTCACAGAATGACACACACACTCTCTCTCATTCTTTCTCTCCCTCTCTCTCTAGCTTTTACTCTCTCTTGTTCTCACTCTTGCTTTCTCTGTCAAGAGGAGGTGGAAAGACAAAGGAAAGTTAAAATTGTATTGTTATACAATTTTCCTGCTAAGATTTCCTAACAGTGAGAGCCTGTTCCACTGAATTATCTAATGATATCTGTAACCCTCTCAGGTATACTTTGCTTATTGGTTGACATTCTATTTTAAAGAGATTTCCTTTCTCCATATTTGTATATTTTTCTTTTATTGTATACACAATGGACTTATTCAGTGTATTGTATCATGGTATTGTCATCATTTGTTTTGATGACAATTTGATCATACTAGATTTGGCCAATGTGAGCCATTTCAAGTGGGCTTCTTTCTCTATGCCATTCTGATATGTTCCCATCACTCTCTGAACATGTCCTTAATCTCTAATACGATATCCAGGTCATCTTGTACTTTCCCTGACCAAGCCCTGGAATCAACAATTTCTCTAAGAAAACCTGATTCCATTTAGTAGAAAGTGATATTTGGAGACCAAGACTTGGGAACTCATTATGCTCCATACTCTTCAACTATAAACTGAAAATGTCCTGAACAAATCTGCATTCTTTAGAAAAGTTTAAAAACATAAAAAAATGAAGTGAAAATGACTATGCCTGCTCCACCTTATCCCTCTTAACTATTGCAGTTTCCTCCAATTGTTTTTCTGCTTCCTTTCTCTTACACTCCACCCCAATCAAATTATTCATGTGACAGCCAGGGTATCTTTTTAAAATGGATGTCAGATCACCTCTTTAACCTTCTTACACTTTCTAAGGGTTTCATTTTGCACTTCAAATTAAAAGGGAAGCATAAAGAAAAAAGGAAGGAGGGAAGGAAGGGAGGGAGTGAAGGAGGAAGGGAAGAAACGAAGGAAGAAACTGCGCTGCATGACCCTACATGGTGTGTCCTATTCCAGCCTCTTTCTCTTTCATCTGATACCCACCATCAGGCAGTGGGATCCAGCCACACTGACCTTCCTTCTTTTCTTCAAATACTCTGAATTCATTCCTGCTCCCACAGTCTGTGCCCTTGCTGCTCCCTCTGTCCGGAATGGTCTCCCCGAGATGTCCTCCAGAAGAGCCTTTCTTATCATTCAGAATTCATAGTGAAGGAGCTCTTTTCTTAGCCACAAAAGATAAAACATTTTATAAATACCTTGGATTGGAATTAAGCTTTTAAGATCTAACCGTCTCTTCTAAAATGTCCCCTCTGCTGTACACATAGGCCTCCTAAGAAACTCCCTGTCCCCACACCTCCAGTTCTTACATCTCCGCAGTTCCCCCCTGCCCACCCCGCACCTCCCAAAGCAGGCCTGAGGAGAAGCCTCTATAATAATAATAATAAAAAGTTCAAAGTTTTGCCTGTAACACAGGCATGAACACTTTATTTACGAACTGGAGAATCTTGTGTTATTTTTAAGTGACTAGAGTTTAATGGAGTGGAGGAAGAAATAGCCCAACAGAAGGAATTTTTTAAGTCTCTAGAAGATAAAAAATAAATTGCTTTGTACGTATATACCTTGATATGTCATGTCTGTGCAAAGTGGCAATTATATATTCACTAAAGGAGATTAACTATTTTTTTTGGATTTTTATTTATTTTCTTTCTTTTAGATTTCAGAATATTATGGGGGTACAAACATTTTGGTTACATATATTGCCTTTGCATTGCCCAAGCCAGAGCTACAAGTGTGCCCATCCCCCAGGTAGTGCACTCATACCTATTTTTTAATCACCCTTTTCCCCTTGATAGGACCTTGCACATAGGAGAAGCTTATTCATTCACTTGTTAAAGCATTTGTTGAACAACTCCTATATGCCAGCCTATGTCATCTTAGAGTTGACAATACCATGGCTCCTATCCTCAAAAAAATGCAAAAGCTTAAATGGTTTAGTTAATAAGAAAAATGATGAGAATCTAGGCACGAAGTACTTTGCACAGTGTGGTATGAACAAAGTGCCACTGGACATGGAGGAAGATGGGAGCACTAGAGTAGAAGAATCAATTAAGCTGATCAGGAAATATTTTTTAATTTTATACTATTAATATTATTAAATTCTTGTTACCTTATAGAAAGTATTTGAATTTAAAGGAAGCAACTATTATGGATAATCTTCACAATGCAGATTAAGGAAAATCTCATGGACAACTTTAAGGAGTCAAGTGAAATTTTGGAAGGCAGCTGTTTGCTTCTAAAGCAGAGGCAAAATTACTATTAGGAGATTGTCTATGGTGTATTATTTCAGGGGTGCTTAGGTGGGGTCAATTTTAATGCATCCTGTAATACCTCTCCCACTCAATTCACTGTTATCTGAAATGTCATATGGAGCAATCTATTCCTTTATCCATCCTAAAGGAATGGATAACTTGAAAATACCTTTGAAAAAGAAGTAGATTTTTATTAGTTTGACATGGAGGAATTTTACTATTTCCTGAGGAGAAGCTTTAATAGAAAAGTGGAGGGAAATGTGTGACTTCCCTGGCTTGCAAAATCACTAACATGGCACCATTGAGCATGATAGGAAACAGAGAGAGGAGATGAGGAACATTGGTTGGACACAGATTCTCTTGTTTGTTATTTTGCTCTTTTCTAGTAATTTCTTTGTTTACTTCTTTGAACTCACCCCAACAATAACTATCTGCCCATATTTCCTCTGCATTTCTGAATTCCTAAGCCTCCCCTCAAGAAAACAAATTCAAAATTCTGTTTACGATCTAAGAAACTCCTGTAGCAATCTCAGTTTTTCTGTTAAGATTAGTCACAGGGAGGTAAGAAACAAAATGATTCACAGACAACACAGATCAAATAAACCCAATGTGTATTGGCTAACTCTGCTCAGAAGTACACTTGTGAGCATTCTTCCATAATATATCAGTGAACGTTTGGGTCCCGGAAAAGATGCTTTATGTACAACATGTGCTATATCACCATCATGGCTCGGACACAATTATATCTAGTCTTGTAAGTCCTTAGGAGTTGTAAAGGGGCCAAAAGATTTCTATTTACATAAAAAAATTCTGTAGTGACAGAGAATTTGCAACAATCCTCCTAAATCCACATCCAAGAGGCTGATATCTAAGCCTGCTTCATAGGCAAACAATGCATGAATGTATTAATTTACTCAGAAAGTATTCCTGCTGTGCCAGGAAATATGCTTGGCAATGGAGATAAAGTAATGAATGAAACACAGTCTCAGTTTTTGAAGATCTCAAAACATTCTTATTAAAAGAAACGGATAGGCCTTCTATTTTTTTCAAACATGGTGCTATTGACTTAACAGAAAGGAATTAATTCACCTTACCAGGCAGTCTATAAAGTGTAAAACAGTCCTTGCCAAAATCCCAACAGAAGAAATGATCACCAATGTGATTTCTCTTAAGGTCTTATGTGAAGTCCTCTGGTAGGAGGAGTTTCTGTGAATTATGAAAGAAGGCCTTGACATTCAAGTCCAGGCCAGGCTTTTACACACATTTTAAACTCAAACACTTAGAGTTGATCAGACCTGATGAGGAATACAGCCATGGTACAGATCTGGCTCCTAGGAAAAGTCGAATCAAAATGTTTGCTCACTCACATTCTCAAATTCTCAAGCAATTATTCATCAGTAGCTCCAAATAAAATAAGTAATGTAGATGCCAGGAAGCTGTATTTTTCACTATCCAATTACCCAAGCTGAAAGGTTGAATCCCCTCAGTGCATATCATAAGGAGAATTGTTTTAATATTTTTTTTGAGTTGTGTGATTAAGGAAATTGTTGAGTAAGCTATATTAACGAAGCCAAACTAGGTTTGTTATGGGAAATAAAATTGCTAGCTAAGATAGAAGCAGATCTAGAAAGGCTTTGAAATTCAGGATAGGTGGTTTGTAGTTGATTGTCTAAGCAGTGGGGACTAGAGAGGACTTCTGAGCAAACCAGGGACTTAGCAAACTTTGAATTTTGGAAAATGTAAACTGTTGACAATGTGCAGAGTGAAGAATACTGTGCAAGGAGTCTAGATTGGGGTTTTTCCTTCACAAAAGTAGGTGGCATAAAAAGGGGAACGAAAGCAAAGGTAGACTATATATTGCCTTTCAAGTAAAAAAAATAAATCATATTTGGATTTCTATATTATTAGATACAACAAAAAATGAGGTAAATATATTTTCTTTTGGGCAATCTCCTTCCTTTTGTATTCACCATGTTCTTTTTAAAGTTCCAGATAGAGGCTTAAATAAATAAATTTTAGCATAAAATATCGCTGGATGAAATGGCAACTGGAACACTGCGGGGATAAAAAATCCTACTTTTCATTATATGTCCTTTAGTATTTTAATTGTTTGAAGGTATTACTTATTTAAGAAAAATATATTAAAATCAAAAATGAAATAACAATTTTTGGTCACATAAAGAAGCAATTAACAAATAATAGATATATGCTTATTGAAAAGTGAGAATAATAATTATCACAAGAATTGTATATTCATTAAGTTCCTACTATATGCCTGGCACTGCTTTAAGCTCTTTTGTATATAATGTCATGACCAATTCGATGAAGTTAGTATCATTAGTCTCTGGAAGCGCAAGGGTAGTATTATTAGTAGTACTTCCAAGTTATTGATGAGTTAGAGAAGTTTACTAACTTGTCTATGAGATTACTCAGTTTATTACTAGCAGAATTAAGAAATGAATTGAGACAATGTAACTACATATATGTATGTAATTCTATCATTTAAGAAAATAAAATCAGAAAGCAAGGCTCTGTATGATCACGATTGGCTCTTCCAGCCACAATATTTGGGGCAGATGTTTCTGCAAAGAGAATGCCTCATGTCTGTTAGATAATTTTAACTTCGTGGTTCAATGACTGACCACACCTGACCAGCCTGTTAATGTCCAAGGCAGTCAACAGACCACAGGGATGAAGCCATTTTTTGTTTCAAAAGAAAGAAGAATAGAAATTAAATAATAAAAATCTCCATCACATAAACACTTTGGAAATAATAAATCTTCCCCATTATCCAAATTAAATATTAGGACCCAGAAGCAAATAAAGAATCAGTGAGTCTTTTACTAATTCTTTCAAAATCCAGAGATTTCTTAAAGATCAGTCTACTTTGCAGCTGCCAAATAAATTATTGAATTTATAAAGCTGATGCTAAGCCGGAACTACTGATCAGTGAAATTGGTTGCAAGTGAGTGGAAGATCTGCACTGCTGAGAGCTCCAGCAAATGGCAACATCACTCAAAGCATGCAGGATTGCAGGATTCTGCTGTGAAAACGTTACAAAGTGGCCTGAGCTTGACTGCCTGGCTTAGGTGATAAGTCATTTTTGGAGTCTTACAATGCTTCTGAATGATACTGGGCCCATGGTTCCCCAATTCAATAAGATTAGAGTTTGGAAGGAGTGTTGGCCTAAACTGGCCTTTGTCAAGGTGGTGTTCCATCAAAACCCACTTTACAGAAAACAACCATTATATTTTTTAAGTTGTCCTTTGACAACTATCTAATATCCCGATTTTACATTTATCTGGAATCTCTAAATCAAAGTAAATGTCACATTTATGTGAAATTGCCTAACCCTAAAGTAATGAATTACTCTTATATTTGGCAGGAGTTGGTGAAGCACTGAATGCATTGAGTTGATCCGTAGCAAATTGTAGCCTAGGGTGTACTGTAGCAATCTTAAGACCCTAGAAAGCCTTTATGATTCATTTTTAACTATTTTCAAATCAAGGGAAATAAAGGTATACATTTTGGTGAAGAAATCCAGGGTGTCTGTGAGTTCACTTATTGCAAACCATGAATTTTCATTTATAAGTGGCTTACTTGTGAACTGCTGAGTTATGAATGGTTACTAAAAACTATGTATTATAAGAACTTACCAAATAATCTATTCCTTTAACCTAATGTTAAGTCTTGGCAACATTTAACAGCATAGCAAAGTTTCTGCTATGCACATGAAATTCTTAAAATTTTAGGAAGATTTTTTATTAATACATTTTGAGTGTTTTCTCAAGGCTTTTATTGCTTTTGTTTTTAATTCAATTATAAATTACTATTAGTTTAAATCATTACCTTCAATTTGGTTTGCAGCAGGTGTTTTGGTAAATTCTACAATATATGGCCATTTATATTTGTGTCAATGGTATTTCTGATGTATAATTTTCCAACTCTACTTGCATGAAATATACTCCATAAAAAACATGCCAAACACCATGTACTTGCAGATAAAGCACAGCTATTTGTAATACTCCAGAGTATGTTTGACAGTGTGAACAATTACTCACCTCTACAGAACCTCTTGGGTAAAACTAGAGCGGGATTGTGCCTGAAATGTGAGTAGGGGTGGAGTGGGCATTATAGTGTGAATGAATAAGAGTGACATATCTCAGGGATTTCTATGGAACAGAGAAATTGGTAAATGTTGATGTGCATGGAAGTGATAAGTTGGCATATATTCCTTTAAAAACAAGCTTTATTGGTGAAATAATTTGTCTCCCTCAACTTCTTCCTCAGTATTAAAAAATGGGAGGGGGCAAGAGACATTGATAAAACAACTATTAGATGGGAAATGCAAAGTGCACCTAACTCAAAAATTCTAATTGAAGTATTCAGAATTTTGGATTTTTTTCTTTTTTAAAAAACCTCATATACCTTTTAGTGAAGAAATATTAAATACAGAATTTTGATGCATTCCAAATCATGACAGTTCATTTCAGCAATGTTGGTACATTTGCCACATATGTGTTGTTTGATTGATCCTGAGTGCTACTAGCTCAATCACAAACTTGACCAATCACTGAGCCACAGCAACCAATCCCATTATTCACAAACTAGGTTCTTTGAAAAGACAGCTTTAAAGCCTGTGCTTCTGGCAGCCACAGTCATTGCAGAATATACGATTTTGAAGGGAAATATCAATGACAAACTCCTTAGAGAGTGTGTGATGTCTTGAAATCAGGCATTTCTTGGTTTAAATCCCAGCTCTGCCACTGAACTTCCATGCAACCTCTTTTGATCTTAGTTATTTCTTAAGTACAATGGGACAAGACCTGCATAGAAATATTTCTTAAAAAAGCAGATCATAAACTAACATATATTAAATGATAAAATGTTTTATAATATATACATATGTATATAACCATATGAATACAAAATATATACACACACAGACACACACATGCAGTGGAAAACTATCTGTGAATAGTGGCATTATAGATGATTACTTAACTTTCTTAAACTTTTCTATCATCTTTTTTAAACATATAACTTTTTCAATCAGTGAAATAAAAATATCTTCATTTCCAAAGCAAACTTATTTTAGGAGTCCCTGAATTACTATTTTTACATAGCTCAAAATCAGAGATGACCCCAGGGAAAATCATTGAATTAATACATGTGGAGTCAGAATATTATTTTGATTTCTTCTCAAAGATTTGAAGAAACTGGACAGAATCTTTCCTCAGCCAGCAGTAAAGGATAGTATCTACCAATTCATGTATTGTGACTCCTCCTAAGAACTTAGCTGCACACTGATGGTCCTGCTCCATGCAGGGAAATGCAGCCTTGACCAGCCACCCTCAAAATGGTGTGCTAGAGTCAAATGAGACAAGGCAATATTTTATCCTTCTTTTAATAAGTTAGTTACTCTGTCCTAACTAGGTCATGCCCATTTTTATATCTCCAGCACTTAGAAAATCACCCCTAAAATCTGTGCTAAGAAATGTTTCTCAGTAAGTGATGCTGGGTATACTAAGAAGGATCCTGGACTTTGGAATCAGACAGTGCTTGGGCCAATCCTGGCTCTAACATTTAGTCACTATCAACAGACCAGGGTAGCTGACTTTCCTCACCGATTAGGCATATGGACCCTTATTCAACCAAGTTATTTATACAGCCATAGTCGATGAGTGCTCTCTTGCCTTCACTTTTGTATGTATGAAATGGATATGATCGATCCTCAGGCTTCTTTAAAGGATTAATAAGATTGTGCATATATAGCATTCAATGCAGTATTGTCATAACCATTTTATAATTATCTTCACTAACTGTTTTTACTCTATCTTTTCTTATCTCTTGGAACATTTTTTTCTCTGATTTCTAAGTTAATTTTAATTGACGTTGAGTGTGCCTTCTTTTACAAATATATGATACAGAATCTTAGAGAGTTGGCTCTCCTGCAGAGCGGAGCCCTGGCATTATATAATAGATTTCCCGCAGTAATGGAAATCAGGGACTCCGACATGGCAAGCATTCTCCTGTGGTATGTCACAGCCAAGAAAAATGACCACCAATTTTTGGATAGTCTTTAGGTCTATATTAACTTCTTTCAATATTTACTGCTGATGTAATCTCTTTAACTGAAAATTTCAAAATTGGAATATGCGACTTCCTGAGGCATGTAAATGACTCAGCAAAGGTATCCATTTTCCTCAGTGCATGTTTGCAAGGACATACCAAAAAATGGAAAACTGAAATTTGTTCAGTGTTCATTTTATCAGGACTCAGGTCCTGATGGTCTTGGAGGGGAGAATAGAAAATAAAAATGTCAATATAGCTACCACATTCTTCTGAGTCCAAGGAAATCAAAAATAGTATTTCCCAGGATGTTTTTTCAGCCTTGAGTTGGCTTCTCTGTGTGGCTGGTTCTCAGCTGTGTTGCAACTGGAGACTAGAGATGCACCAAAGTCATGCTGATGTCATGTTGGCTAATACTAACAAAGGCTGAGGCTTGTATAGCTTTTACTGTGTGCTTTACATACACCGATTCATTTAGTTTTCACAAAACCTTATGGAGAAGTATTAGGGTTAAATTTCTATCTTGCTGACGAGGAAGCTGATGCACAGATTAAACAACTTGCCCAAAGTTTCACAACTAGAAAATGATAGAGCTGGGATTTAAAACTGTCAATTTGATTTTAATCCCTCTGTTTACCCTCTTTGCCAAACTGCTTGTAAAAGATCAAAAGGAAAAACATGAAAATGATCTGTGTAATCAATGCTTGCATGACAGCAGAATACAAGTTAAAAATAATAAAATGCAGTTGACTCATCCATTCAACAGAAGCTAATTTACTAACCATATTGTATTTATCCATCCCTGATTATTTACAATTTTTACTGACTATTGTTCTGATCAATCCTGGGCCTGATTTTGGGGGGATTGTGTGCTCAATAAGAATAATGAGGCTGGGTGCAGTGGCTCACACTTCTAATCCCAATACTTTGGGAGGCTGAGGCAGGAGGATCACTTTAGGTTGGGAGTTTGAGACCAGCCTGGGCAACATAATGAGACCCCATCTCTAAAAAAAAAAGAAAAAGAAAAAGAAATAGTGAAACATTAGCATCAGGACACCCTTCCAGTGTTCTTCATGTAATCAATTTCATAGAATATTGCTTCCAATAGATTATTCTGTGACATTAACCCATCCTCGCCCTGGATCCCTGTCATTCCTGCAAACCATCCCAGAGAATATACAAGCTATGGATTAAGCATGTCTTAACAATCCTCTGGAAGAGAAATTAAAATAATGGAAAATGATGTATAGCACATTAAATTGGTAAGTGAAAACTAAAAATACTGCCACAGTATTATAAGGTCCCTTTTCTAACCCATGATTACAGATAATACTTTCTAGTGACTTAAATGCTCCATTCTAATGTTGCTTTAAGATTATGGAAATGGCACAAACTGCGACGTGTTGTCTGGAGAGACAGCAATATCATGCCATGATGGAGCCAAAAGAATCTTTTATTCCCTTACAGTAGATTATATTTGTTTACAATCAGAAATTTGTACTAGCAGAACTGTCTCTCTTTTCTCTGGACAGGCACTAGAGACAGATTGCCACTTTCTAAATCAATAAGTTCAATCCTTTAACGGCATTTGCCTGTGTTCACAGTGGCCGATTTTTGTGGCAATCTTCTTAGTGTGGCTGCATATTCTGTGATGTACCGCAAAAGGCTAAATTTCCCTTAAATTCTTACATTTATTAATTCAACCATTAATTATTAAGAGCTTACTATGTTTCCAGACTAATGCTAGGTGCTGATGGTCTCCACCATTAAGGCACTGCAGCCTGGTGGGGATGTATTAGCAAACAATTGTAAGTGTTGCATATGAGCATTGCCTTCAGGAATTCCAAGTACTGTATACAGTAATCCTTGGCACTGTCACATCTCTTAACTTTAGAGATTATTTTAAAATCCTTCACTTCTATGACAAATCTCTGATGACATTTTAATGTCCTGCCCAGTGCTGCTGTGCTTTATATCTCATGTTTCCCCAACAGATCCACTTTCATCCTTGTCCACCAATGCTCTGTATTCTGAGATGCTGACATGAATAGATCAACAGCCTTCCTTATCCTCTCTCTGGCTTCTAGCTGGGTTTAGCCAATAGGAAGCATCTGGCAAGAGACTGAAGAAAGGGAGAAGAGTAAGAATGGGTCATGTAAGCTCTTTACTCCTTGTCCAGTGTCAACTACCATTGTACTTGTTTAACTTTTATTTTTTCCCTTATTTTTTTCCAAAATCTTTGTAGAGTCCATTCATTAAATTCTCTTGAAATCACCTATTTTGAATGTCCTTCTGGTTTTTTTTTTTTTTGACAGCTTTCTGAATGAAACTGATGTGTTTTGTTTTTATTTCGTTGTCATGGATTTTTCATGTGTAGAACATTGCTTTCAATATTTTATGAATTGTTTTTGTCTAATCAATTCCATAAACTTTCAGTGCCCCCTACACGCTTGATGCCGTGCTAAATGCTAAGGATCCAAGGATGAATAAGACATGGAATTTGCCGTGAGGAAACTTCATCACGTAGTAGAAAAACATACATAAATGCTATGACTATATAATTTATCACCTGGATTCTGGTTACTATGGTTGATTAAAAAATAAAAAAAATAATAATAATTACACTGGGGTACCTGACTAAACTGTAATTTTCTTGGGTAAACCAAATAAAAAGAGATTGTTGTGTTACACTATAATGAGTAATTCAATGAAATAAAAAAAAGAAAAAGAAAAGAAAAGAATAAATTGCAAAAGAAAAAAAAAAAGAAATATAAAGAAGTTTTTTCCCTCTAAGAGTTTAGACTCCAGTACGGATTGCAGAACCAAGCGAATAATTTCAACCAATGTGATAAGTGTTTGCAGATAAATTAACATCCTAATAGGCTAGGAAATTAAAGGGAAAGTTGTATTTATGTTCACCTGGGCATTGACTCTGCTTTCTCCCAATAAAAAATGAGAAGGTTTCCATACTGATGTTATTCATGTTTCATGATCAAGAATGTTATAAACATTTTGTAAACTGATGCAAATGGATTGCCAGAGTAAATACTTCTGGAATAATGTTACCAATTTCAAAGAATTAGAGACAATGGTGTGGCAATAATTGAGGTTTTCAGATTTGTCAAAACTCTTCCTTGCATGGTATCACCAGCAGTTACAGTCTAATTGGCCTAGAATCAGACCATCTTAGATGAGATTCTACACAGGCAATTGACCTGAAAGCACTCTCTGCTGAGGAGCTAGAATGTGTGCTCGATTCTTCAAATATAACAAATTATAGTTCTCTTAAAAATAATATAATTTGGGAGACAAACTGATATCTCTTGTGAGCTAATTAGTCATCAGTCAGTGTAATTACATGGGCATGGTTCCTAAGTAGACGGCAGAGACAGAGGTGCTGGGGATCCTGCTTTTAACAGAGTTCATACCATTCCATTTCCCTTAATGGCCGTTCTGAAACTTCTACAGAAACAAAAAGTGGTTAATAAGCAGTCATTTCCCCTTTTTCTAAAGAACTTTAATGAAGACCAGTGCTTCACTGATATGTTTAGAAGCTTTCATCCCATACTATGCCATATTTGTCAGTTTCACATGAAACGTAGGAAGTGAGCCAATGAAGATTTAACTGTATTTCAAATAGATATTTTCTCCTACCCAGGCAATTCCTAGGATTTAATGTCCGGTCCCTAATTTACATGGAGAAATAGAATCTACTCTCAGTGAAAAAATGACAGTGGCAGATTATCGACTACACGATCCTATCCTGCTGGATCAGGAAACTAGACAGGAACCAGGAATCTGAGAAGGTTCAATCCCTCACACCAAAATATCTGCACTTGAACTATGTGGAGGAAGTACCTCAGATTTAGAGTACTGATTTGACTTTTTTTTCCCTTTTTATTGCAAGAAAAAAAAAATCCTCTCTCTGCTTTTTTTTTTTTTTTTTTTTGGTATTGTGTTTTGTTTTGTTTTGTTTTTCCAAGGCCCTTCAACAGTGATCTGGCTAATTAAGAAAGCTTGGTGACAGCGACAGGGCCTCTAATGGGTGAGTAGCCACAAAGAAGTTGACGGTGTATCTGCCCCAATAAGCAAAACTATAAAATAGGATGTCCTTGCTTTGGATTGACTATAATTACTCTGCAACCTCAGTGTTGCAACAGCTGATAGGCATGTATAATTACAGCAAAAGGAAAAAAATGTAATTGGCTGCTTCCAATAATCTACTATAGTTTGTTTTTCATTGTCTTATACCATCTTAGCAAAATGATCTTCTGAATATTTGAAGATCTCAGCTCAAATTAATCAAATTATTATGAATTTGAAATTAACAGTGCATGCTAGCCTAACTTAAAATTATGAATTTTGAATTGATGTCTCTGGCAAGCAATATAATCAGCCAAAATTTGCAGGCTGTGCAGGTGTTATACGCGTATATACAGATTTACAAGCACAAAAGCTTTAAAGAACCAATCCGTGGTCATAAACTCATTGAGAGATCCCCTTTTAAAACACACACACACACACACACACACACACACACACACACAAATTAAAGTGCCATATGCAACTGGATATATTTTCCAGACATTAATGACAGGATAATCTAAAGACTAGTTATAAAAAAATATTATAGAAAAAGCCGTATCTTAGTAAACCTTTGGAAAGAAAGAAAAATATACAGGATATTTTATTCAAATGAAATCCTGGTGTAATAAATTCAACTTTGATTATCTATAATAAAATTCTCAAATAAATATAAACAGAAGGGGACATTCTTAACCTGATAAAAAGAATATCAGAAAATCTACATCAAAGAACACACCAAATAGTGAAATACTGATGGCATTACCTTTAAAATCAGGAGGAAGACATTACCAATAACTATTCAAATTTGGACAAACTCAGAGATTTCAGCTAGTGAATCAAGATAAGACAAAAAGTGGAAGAAAATATTTAAAAATTGGAGAGGGAAAAATAGGTTTTGAAGATGATATGATTACATTTTTTAAAAAGCCAAGAGATTTTGCAGATTATTAAAAATTAAAAAAAAGAGTTCAACAAGATTGCTGGACCCAAAAATCAATACTCAAAATCAATTTCATTTCTGTTTACAAACCAAAGATAACATTTAAAACAGAAAAGGAGGAAGGAAAGAAGGAGGGAAAGAAGGAAGGAACTGTGAGGTACCTAGAAATGAATGTAATGAAACATTTGCCAAATATTTATAGAGAAAAGTATAAAATATTAGTGAGGGCCTTAAAAATCCTATATACATGGAGAGAGATACACATGTTTATGTATCATGAGACTCAATATCTTAATGTAACTTATCAGCATGTGAATCCACAAAGTCAATGCAATTCTAGTCAAAATCTCAACAAGATTTTTTACAGAACTTGATATACTGCTTTTAAAATTTATGTGTTAGTTAGGAGCCAATTATAGGCAAGAAGCAAATATTGAAGAATAAGCTGGGTTCCTAGTCTGTCACATTTGAGGACTTATTAAAAAGTAATAGTAATAGTAACGTGCCAAATTTGCCCAATATTACAATGGAATAAAATATAGAGTGAATAAACAAACATACACATATGTTAGAATGTGATATATTTGTGACATCACAAATCAGTAATCTTAGGAAATAAATAATCTTAAGAAATTTTTATGTGGTGGACATTACTAGTTCTTTCTCCCTTTGTGCAGGGAAATTGAAGATTTCACTTCCAAGTTGCCTTGACGTTAATCGAGCCACGTGGATACTTATTCTGAATGGGTTATAAGTGGAAGTGATGGAAAGAGTAAGTGTGTGCTCTCTGTGCTCTCTCTTCACCTGCAGCACTAGTGGAGGAGGCTGAATGTCTCAGATGGTCCAGCTATAAGTTGCGAGAGCTAACATAGTCTAAGTCTTTGAGTTACTTGTGGATCAGACCCCATTCCACAATGCTGGATGGATACCATGAGTAAGAAGTAAACTTGTCCTGTCGCTGAAAATTAGAGAACCATTTGTTATGTTATAAAACTAGCCCATCCTGATGGATACAATTATTAATGTAAAACACAAAATAGACACTATCTCAGACCATGTAAAAAATAGCTCTAAGTGGACTGAAGTCTTGCATATACAAAAGCAAAACATCAAAAAATAAGAAGAAAAACAAGAATATCTTTATGACCTCAGAACATAGAAGGATTTGTAAAACAATACACACAAATAAAGGAAAATTTATAAATTTGGGAACATCTATATTAAACATGGCTCCATAACAAGTTATGCCATAAATTAAGCATGCATGCTCACACACACACACACACACACACACACACACACACACACACATTCTCCATTAATTAATTTATAAGAAATAACAATTCAGTAGAAATAATCGATCAAGGATGTGAACAAAGCAGACAGAGAAGATGAAAGGTAAATTAATTTTAAAAATGCTCACTAATAGGAAAGTGTAATTAAGCAAGTAATGAAATACTCTATCATATCCATCAGATTGGCAAAAATTAAGATGCCCAACATTTTGACATGTTGTTGAGGGATTGGAGCAACAGAAAATACAATTATATGGTTGGATATCAATTGTAACCATTTTAGAGTACAATTTTCAAATATTTAATAATTAGAATATGCACATGAACTTAAATTAAAAAATATACTTCTCGATATACACCTTAGAGATTTTTCCATATTTACAAAAAATAATAACTACAGCACTATTTGTAATAAAGAAAAGTAGGAAACACCTTAAAGTCACCCTATACTCTTCCCTTTCTATCATACCTAACTTCTTTCACTCCACTCTGAATCCAGGCAGTTCTACCTTCAAAACCTGACATTTTATCTCCATCTCCACTCCCACCAGTCCCATGCAAGTGCCCATTAACCTTCACCTAAACGTTTGCAATAACCTTCACTCTGGCCCCTCTACAGGATCTCCTCTTAGCAGCCAGCATCTTCCTTTTAAAAACATATGTCAGATGATGTTACTCTTGTATTCAAACCCTCCAAAGACTTCCCAGTCACCAAGAGTAAATTCTGTAGTCCTAACCATAGTCTATAGCATACCAAAAATTTGAACTCCCTTTTCCAATATCTCACTAGCCTCAGCTTTTTCTGCCACTGGGTTCTAGGTACATGCACAGCGCTTTTCCTCATCTATATGTATCTATAGGTCTTATTAATGATAGACACCATACTTCTCAGGGAGGCCTTTTCATAATGATCTTTTATAAAATGGCCAGAATGTTACATCTTCTTAAGGTGCTTTATTTTCCTTCACAGCGCTAATCACTATCTGATACATTACAAATTTGTTGCTTTCTTTTCTGTATTACCCCATTAGATTGCAGACCTCATGTGTGCAGGGACACTGTATGTTTTATTGGCTAGTATATCCCTAAGCCCCAAGAAGAGCAGCAGGTCCCTAAATAACAGCTTGTCATTCAAACTTGTAACATGGACAGGAAAAAAACACAATTGATTCCCAGCAGGGGCCACTGTCTGCATGGAGTTTGCTCATTCTCCCAATGTTTGTGTAGGTTTTCTCCAGGTACTTTGGTTCCTACTGGCAAAGATGTGCATATTAGGTTCATTGGTGCGCCTAAATTGTCACAGCCCGAGTGAGTGTGGGCGTGTGTCTGCGTGTGCCCTGCGATGGAATGGCAGCCTGTCCGGGGTGGTTCCTGCCTTGCCTACCAAGCAAGCTGCTGGGATAGGCTGGGGGAACCTAAGACCTTAAAATAATTATCTTACTTGTTTTTATTAATTTTCCTTAAATGTATTTATAGCCCACATTTATTTCAATGTTTAATATTAGAAGTGTCTTGGTCTTTATTTAGAAGTTTGGTGATGTTTTTGTGACCACAAATATGCTTTAGGAACTTAACTCTTGTTTATATCAATTAGCCTATTGTAAAATTAGTTTTGTTTTATATCGCTTCACTTACCGCTACAGTTTCCAAGAACCTATAAATGATGTTAAGTGAGGACTTGCTGTACCTGGGACATACTCAGAGCTTGATTAATATGTGTTTAATGAATGGATAAAAGGGTACACCAGTGCATATAAACATATGCATAGAGTCTTGAAGAATAAAAGAAAATCTCTAAAAAGGATCTCCAACAGGATACTTTATTGAATTGTTCTTTATAATTTAGAATCTCAGTTGGAAGGAAACTCATGGGCCCAGAATTAACCCAGGGTTAGCCCAAGGTAGTTAACCTGTTTGGATCCATAGCTTGGATCATGAGGCAGGGATTTTGAAGAGGGAGAAAACAAGAGATCTAAACCAAAAAGATAAGTTATATACTAGTGTTTACAAACAAAAGAAATACTGAATCTAAGACTTGGAGTTAGGAGTTATGATGCAAATGAATATACCAGCCAACATGTTGCCAGCTAACGGGAAGGTTTGATTCACAGGCAAAAAGCAGGCATTTGCTGATTAAACCTTGTGGTCTGGAGCTGGAGTTGGAGGTGCATGAAGCAGTTTCAAGATGAAGGTTGGAGCTTTCTTACCACAAAACAGAGATACGTGTATGGGAGCTCTCTGCTCCTGATTTAAGGTTTTAATAGTTGTATATACATTCTGCAGCTGAGAAAGAAATCACTTACGCACTTTGTGCACTCTCACTTTAAATCTTTCTTTTAATTCAATATCGTGTCATTTTGTCAGGTGTGGTTTTTGAGAGATGTTGTCTTGGTTCTTTGGCTCCTTGCTTAGAAGAATTGCAAGCAGGGCCGGTGTGACGGAGCGATGACAGTGATGACACTGATGACACGAAGCACTTCCACACAAACAGCTTTTATTGCAAAGCAAAAGTAAGTTCCAGAGAGAGGAACAGGTCTTCCCCATGAGTGGAGACAACCTGAGTTTAAATACAGAGTGCAGAAAGTATAGTACACTCTCAAGGTCAGTAGAGAGCAAACTGTTCTAATAAGGAACAGCATCATACCAGGCTTAGGGTCTGTCCTTTATGCTAATCCCTAATAATATGTTAAGCTGGTGGTGGAATATTCATGTCTGTTTGGGAAAGTGGGTGGAGATTCCTGGAATCACATGCCCTCCCATTTTCCGTCCTTATATGTCTGGCTCTGGAACTGTCATGGTGTTAGGGGGTGTGATTTTTACTATGTTAATGAAGGAAAGGTCAACTTTGGTCGTAAGCTCCTAGCTTCTGCACATGCTCCCAGTTGGGAAAGGTCTCTAACCTCAGGTTCTTGCTGTTGTGGTTTCTTTCCTCTGTTTTTACTGATCACGACCCTTGGCCCTTGACCACATCCCCCTATCACGTGCCCTGCCACCTGCATATCTAACCACCTGCCCTGCCACCTGCATACCCCTTACCCCCACCTAACAATTCCAATTGTTTATTATCATTTTTAGTAAATAATGCAGTCATTTTCAACTTATTGTGCACCAAAATCACCTATGCAGTTTTCTGAAAATAAAGACAGTAAGGCCAGTCATGTGGAGAATCTGACCTAGGTTTGGGGTAGACCACAAGTGGATGTTTGGTTGCTGAATTTGTGTTTTAGTTCCAGGGTCAATCCAATGCTCAATCAAGTTGGAGAAGTGCTGACCTAATTCATGCAAAGCACGAAAGACCACTCAATGTTTTCTGTTTTGAAATCACACTAAGATTATGTGATTATCTCTGGTTACTGGGATTATAGTTGGCTATTTTTTTTTCTTTATATCTACCTGTATTTTCTAAATGTTACCTGAGGAACATATGGGATTTTTATAACAAAGTAAAACAAATGTTATTTAAAAAAAAAATGGGTTTAAATTTTTTTTGTCTTTCTCTGCTTAGTGTGCATCCAAGCCAAGAAATTATTAACCAATATCCGTGAGTAATTGTACATGCGCATTTTTGTATAGGACAGCTATTGGCATTTCTGACCTTCATCTTAAAACATCTTTTTGTTTGTTTTGTGCTTTTTTCTTTAAATGAAAACTTAGCTTATAGGAGTTCCTGTAAGGTTTTAAAGGTTTGATCAAAGATAACTCTCTTTAAAAAGGAGGTTGTCATAATATCTTCCTTAAACACTGGTCTTTCCCAATGCTAAAAACCACTAGAGTTAACCCCTGTGGCAGTTATTAGCTTCGAAAGTTCATTGCTAAAATGAAAATGTCTCTCCTGGCTGGGCTAAGGACAGCCCTTACTACCACCTTTATACAATCGTTAAATAGTGAGTCACTTTTTCTCTGCTCAGGTGAGATGTCTGCAACATCATCATGATTCCTGCTTAGTATTCTCCCTTTGGTTTTGTGCCTGGAAATTGAAATTCCTTTGGAGCTGGAGCTGGAGCCAGGCAAAGGATTTGCAGGCGGCCCTCACTGCCATAGCAAGTAGAGGTCAAAATCACGGTAGCGTCTCTGCTGCAGCATTAACATCTAACTTAGATTGGCAGCTTGACGGACATCCAAGGAGAGTTGAGAAAGGAAACCTTCCAAGAAGGACTGAATGCAAATCTTGCCACTCTCACATGTAAGCATCAGCGCTGTGCAGCCCAGCAGTGGTATAATCATGCTGCATTTGGGGGACCCAGTGTTCAGGGCTCCCTTGGACCCCTGTGTCCACGCATATGAGTTGATCTTGGTGAAGCAATTTCCCATCCCAGATCTTCGATTTTCTATTCATCTTGAATGGATTTGTTTGGCTGGCTGTGTTTGGCTCATTCTGGAAACAGTCACTATAGGGGAAATTATTTGTGTTTGGGAATGAAGAGTTACAGAGGAGCAGGTGCAGAAAGGGAACAACACTCTGGGAACACAAACACTCCTACCTAGATCTATTCATTACGCACAGTGCAACTACAGTGAAGGCAATGCTAAGAAGAGAGGGTGCACACTTCTTCAGCTCATAAAACTTTGATACGAAGGAGGCCAAACACAGGAAGCAAAGGAATGGTAATAAAAGGAGGTACGATAAGGTTATAATATTGGATCTAATTACAATATAAATCTCAACTAGAGACAAAACTGTGCAAAGTCCTAGGTGACTATTCTAAAATGTCTTATCTGCCTATCACATGTACATATATATACACATGATATCAAAATATATATACATATGTTTGTGTGTGCATAGATATAATCTATCCCTAATTAGATTTTAACTTCCTTAAAAAGTCAAACCTTATATATTTTATGTGCACCCTGTATTGTCTATCATAGTTGTTTACATGTACTAGCATTCACTACATTAGAGAAGGAAATTAACATTTCCTGAGTACCTTGTGTATACCCCCTTTCATAAATTATTATGTTTAATGTACTTCTCACAGAAATATTTTTGCAGATTTATATTTTATATTTTGTATTTTGCAGATGAGGACACATGCTCAGAGCATTTTAGTGGCCTGCCCAACATCTCAGAGCTAGTCACTGGCAAGGCTGACATTCAGTTGTACCACCTGATGTGACAAATACTTATCCTGTTCTCTTTTCTACTTTCAAGGGTTCATGTGATTACAGTGGACCTGCTTATATAGTCCAGAATAAGATTTCTATTTTAAATTCAACCAATTAGTAACCTTAATTACCTCAAGAGTTATTGTTGCTCTGTAAGGCAATATGTTCACGATAGTGGTGTTTTATCATAATCGCATTCACAAGGATCCGGGTATGTTATCTTCTTGGGGGCCAACGTTCTACCCACCACAGCACTGCTGAGAGATTTAAGCCCCCAACCACCACAACATTCTTAAATCGTGACTGCTACATCTGTCCATTTATCACAGAAATTGGGAAAGGAAGTACCAAGAAGTATTCTGGTAATCCCCTGTGTGCCAAACATGTTTTTCCCTGTCCTTATTGTATCATAGCACACAGTATGAACAGGGTCAGTAACTGCTGCCAGGATGGTGCATTTCCTTGTTTGCTGGTCTCCTAGCACAAATAAGCTAACATAACCCGGAAACAGCCAGAGCATAAAGTTTAATGAGACACTTGCCACATTCCCTTGTACAAGTGTTCTCACTCAGGAAACAAGACTCTCTAGGCAGGCACGGCTCAGAGTTGAACATTAGGGAAGCACAAATTCCCCGGTGGATCACTAGAAGCAGTGGTAAACAAGGTCACTACTACCAGCCCCTAGGCCACAGTTTGCCAGTCCTAATTTACATAGACATTAGAAACTAGCCAGTAATAATTCCCCATCTTCTTTCACTTCCTTGTGTAGCATCCTCCTATAATAATAAGATAAAGATCAACTAATGTTAATCATGGCTTTTTATGGGCCAAAACAATTTTTTTTAACTTTTTTTTTTAATTCAGGATATTATGGGGGTACAAACATTTTGGTTACACGTAATGCATTTTCCTTGCCGAGCCAGGGCCACAAGCTTGTCCTTCCCCCACACAGTGTGCTCCGCCTCCATCGAAGCGAGGTTATCACAAGGATGGAAAAACATACACCAAAACAAATTTTTAAATTCACTAACCCATTTAATTTGCAAAACAATTTTGTAAGGTAAATGCTATTGTTGTCCCCACTTGTACATGAGAATACTGAAAAGGGGAAAGTACCTTGTTTAAGACTCCATAACTAGTAGGTAGTAAAGTCAGGATTTTGATATAGGCAGATTGACCCCAAAGGCCACAGTCATGATCATTATGTATGTCCTACATCTTTCTATTTGTTAGAGAATGAAGACCAAGCTCCTCAGCATGATGTATGAGACATTTTATAATCTAGAACCACTGGCTTTCAGGAAAGCTGTTCAGTCTTCAAGATGCTGCTCAATTATCATCTTTTCTCTACTGCCAGACTTGTTCCATCCTTTTTCTTCACTTATCCACATTCTTACCCCTGATATTGTTGATTCTTACTTATACATTAAAATTCAGCACATGTCATCTTTTCTGGTAGATCTTCCTGACATTTCCACCCTGACTAAAAATACTTCCCTCAGCTCTTCCTTGTACTTTGTACATTTCTCTCTTAGCACCTGCAATGTTATTTTGTAAGTATTAATGCCCACATCTCCTCCCTTTCTAAGTTTTTTTTCTGACTGTAGGTAGCATCCACTATGTGTTGTGAAAATAATTTAGTAGGTTATAAAAAGCATTTTTTAACAGAAGGCAATAAAATTATCACACAGCATGGGCAAATATATTTCCATAAACCTTTTGTTTTGTTCTCCATGTGTGTGTATTTTACACCTGGAGTTAGTTAGCTCCCCGTGTTTTTTAAATATATATCAACCTTAGCCTACAAAGATTGGAAAATCTGATCATTGCGTTTAATGTGATTATTTCTAATTGTTTGCTTTCAATTATAACTCCCATTATTTTTTTGCGAAAATACTGACATACATTGTATTTTGGTGAGTATTTTAAGCAATTAAAAATTAGAAAATTTCTCTGGATATTTTAAAGTCCTTAAAAACACTATGTAGTATTTGCGAAAACTGGCAATACTAGGTCATGCATCATGATTTATCCTTGTAACCAAAATTTAACCGTCTGTTCTCTACTCCTCTGAACACAGAAAGAAGTAAGTTAACTTAACCCATTATATGAGAGATGGTAGTCAGTATAAAATATCAGTATAAAATATTATTATTTATGGAAAGCAGGTTTTCCCTTCCTGGAAAGCCTTAAGAAAAGGATATCAAGCTTCCTAATAATTTATGTTATCACCCAAAATCTTTATAAAGACTGGATCACAAAGGACTCCCAACTAATCACACTAATGTTCAGTACAGCTGCTTTCCCTAACAGCATGGAGGATTTTACTAAGTTTTCAAGAGACATCTGTGGACAGTAATGCAGTTACTCAATTCAGCTAATCTCTCTACACTTCTTGAAAATACCCTATTCATTGATGGTGTTTTTAGTTGGACTTAAGGTTTATTACTTACCTGGCATGGCCTTTGTGAGAAAAGAAGAAAAGCACCCAAACTTAAAACCTACCAACTCTCTACTTTCTCTGTCTAGACACAATGTCAAACTTGACCTGAAATGTTGAGTTTAATGACTTCTTGTTTTGCAATTTTGAAGGGGCAACTTCAATTTCTGACATTCTTGTTAAAAAAAAGAAGAAAGAAAATCACACAGTTTTTAGCTATATAATTATAAAATAGTGCTTTTACCTAAGTCAGCATTGGGAAAGTGTCAGTCATTAATATCTGCTATTTTGTAGTGTTTGCTAAAATCACCTAATTCGAGGTAGCCGTCATGGCTATAGCCCTGTTTTGACCATATTTTAAAAATTCTTGTTCACTCTATACAATAATACTCAGTTTTGTCTAATGAGAGTAAGTACATTAATAAAGTAGAGATCTGGAAAATAATAATACCTAACTTTGGATTCACCAGTATGACAGAAAGAAATTGAACATATCAATAATAAAACAGTAGTGGAGTTTTTAATGAGAATGTAACTCACTAACAACTTTTTAGAAGCAATTTAATGCAAATATATTATTGATAAATGAGAGATTTTATGCCGTTAAGGTGAAATAACCAGTAACAATAATAATAAAGACACCAGATTAGGGGCCAAAACAAAACAGGGAATTCTCCATTTTTCATGTGAATTAATTAACTTACTCTCTTACTTATCTTAGCATGAAAAGAGATTATGTCATCTTTCCATCCACCCAAGAGGAAAATATAGGATTAGATTGTAGATTGATTTCTCTTTACTGATTTATGTTTTGTTTTAAATTTTCACAGGGGCTTAAAGCATTTTGTTGCTATTGTTGTTTACTTGTTCTTAGTAGCCTCTTAAATACAGAATAGGGGTGTTATGGAGGTACAAAATGGTAGCAGATTTCCTTTAAGAAACTTGGCATTTCATAGAGGATCATCTAGTGCAACATTTTTACCTTCCCCGAAACACATGAGATAGATGCATAACTTGACTCCAGAGAGAAGGTACATAGGGCCATGCTTAATTTCTAGCCCACTAATTTTAGCCTCCAAACTTTTTTTCTCTTTTAGTCAAGTGAGCATATCTGAATACAAAAAATGCAAGTGAAATTATTAAAATGTTAACCTTTAATTCACTCTATTTAAAAAATACATATTTACCAAATTTTACTATTTTAAATCTCATTTGTAATAAATCACTTGAGATAACTCACAGTCAATCTCAACACATCAGAGTGTTACTAATCATATGCAACACAATTTAGCAAAGTTCCTGGTGTAGTTGTAAGGAGGAAAGGAATTATAATACATTAATACATCTCCATTGCTCACATCAGAACTGATATTTTGCCCTCTGAATCCAGTTTAAGTAATTTTATGCAAGGATGGCTGAAGACTGAAACTTCCTTAAGCTATTCTGTTCATAACTCTGACATTGAAGGCTGATAAAGTGATTAATTCAGGCTGCTATACAAACTGAATAACTGCTCACTGTGCCAGGGTTAGGATGAGACACAATACCCTGTGTCAGAGTATAGATCTTGGGCAGGAAAGGCAGAGCATCAGCACTTTGATGTTGCCATTAAGAGACTCAGATTTATTCTTACATGCTCCTTGGATAGAAAGACTAATGATGAATTTATAAAGGAGCCTGCAAGCATTCTTGAAGTGAGTGATTTCTCTGCATATCAAACCATAGTTTCATATAAGTCTCAAAACTAGTCAAGATAAAATGTCAAAAATATGAACATGAGTAATTTATATGTCCAAGTGATGTCATTAGCCTGTTAAGATGTCATTCCTACTTAAGATGACCTTCCAACCAGATGATTTTCTTGACCTAGAATTTTTTCACTTTTTCACTTTAATAGTCCCATTTTCTTCCTACCTGTCTAAATGCTGATTTGGTTTTCATTCATGTGTGCCAGAAAATAAATCTGAAAACAATATTTGCTACTTTTTAAACATCGTCAATAAAGTTATAAGAAACTTCTTCTTCTGACAGTAAAAAGCTTCTCTTAACTCCTAGAATGAAACTGTAGTGTCACACAAGGCCACTAAATATCTAAAGAAGACCTTGAAAAGGGCTAAGACTCTTGCAAAGGAATTAGCTCTGGAATTTGGGATGCAGAACTGAGCTAAGGCTAGTTACTCTACTTAAGGCACCTTAAGAAGAGGAGCTGGTTCTTAGAAGGTGCTCAGGACCCAGTCAAAGAGACTAAGATCAGCCTGCTGGCCAACTGCAATGATATTGACACAAGAAATTTAAGGGCCAGAAGCCAAACAAGAAGTAACGACAGAAGGGAAATAGGATTGGGGACTGAGCAAGGAAGGTTGTAGGCAATTGATTTTAATTGCCTACATTTTATTAATGAAAATAGAAGGAACTGAGCTTAGGAAATAAATGAAGGTGGCTTAAAGGTATGAGGAGGTCAGGCAAAAATCATAAAGACATTATTAATATTAATATTTTCCTTAGGATACACACTGACCTTGTATATAAAATAATACATGTGATTCAAGGGCTGTAAAAACACTTATCTTCCTAAAACCATCTATTTATTTTTTCATCAGGAATATTCCTAATACTTCTATGTGTCATTGTGATATTATAGATGCTCTGCTCTTCCTGTAGTTCCTGAAACAGGCAGTCTAACATAACTATAGGATCTCATACCCTAGACATAGCTGATTGGTCCAGTACTGAACATTTTATCCAAAACCGGGCAATCCATTGTCTAATCAGCAATCAGTGAAAGCATCTTTCTCAAAAAATTAGATATATCTCAACTGTACTCAGTGATTAAAAGGTGCATGAATTGAAAAGCTATGTAGACTCTAAGATCTCCATGCATTTGGATTACTAAGCAGAAGAGTCAATCTCCATATACGGAGACTGGAACAAAAGTAAGAGGGGGAGGTCCTAAAACAAGTGAAAGAGACATAGGAAGTCTGTCTGCCTTGGTTACCAATAGCTTATAAGATCTCAGCTATAATTTGTATGAACCTTAACTGTATATACTTTGTTTAGTGGTGTCTCCATATCCTAACATCCAATCCATTTCTCTTATTTCAGCTAGCCAGAGAGGACCTAAATCTCTTGCACCAAAAAGGCTGTGATTAGCAGCATAATTAATAGAACAATTCTTATACATTATCTTTACTATTAATATTTTTAGGTGGCCCTGAGTGGTCAAAGGAGCCATCTAAAAAGAAAGATAACTCTGGGAAAAGAGCAGAAAAGGGAGATTATAGGAGACAATATCTGCCAGTTTCAATATTTTCATGAGAGTTCAGACTTTGTACTCTGACATGTTTTGCCTGAGTATATGCACATATGCATTAAAACAGTATAAAATGACATAGATTCATCATGTTACTTAAAATTACTGTAGTTTTTCATAGGGTTAGAGTTAATTTGACTCACAGCTTATAATTGTTCAAAATTATTATATACATATATATATTCCTTTTTCCTTTATATTCCTTGTTCTCAAATTTACAAAGACTATTCTCTATTCTATTTTTTATGACACAAGATGAATTCTAGTGAAGTTATAAGAAAAGTTGAGCAGGTAAAGTGAAAAAGGATAATTTCATTATTTTCACGATGAAAAAGAGAAAATTGGATAATTTTACTTCTGAACTTGGAGGAGAAGGACGGTACAAAAGTAAAATGTACTGCTTAAAGGAAAACATTTTTTATTAACGCTCACTGACTGCAACATGCAAAATTACAAATAAGAAAGAATAGCCAGAAATTCTAGTTTATCAGACAAGTATTTTCAAGTTCAACATAAAAGCCCAAAGATAAATCCTCTAGTAAATGCCGTAGTTGGTATTTGAAAACTATGTAAAACTTTCTTTCTTTTAATAAGTGAATAGAAAATATGGAGGCTTTATGAAGTTGCCTGGTTCTGTGATATTTCCTTATTTAATTATGTGTGTGTGGAGATTTGTTCTGTTTTGTTTCAGGGTATAAAAAGCACTTCTTGGATAGTTTTATAAATTCTTCCATGGTTATGGAAATGTTTCCAGACATAACAGGCAAAATCAAGATTTATATATGGGTTTATTATATTTAAGTAATTTTGGAACCATGACAAATTTCACTGAGCTTCACATTACTGTCTATGTTTCTAAATATCAAAAAGTGTATATGCTTATTAAACAAATTTAATTATATAGAAATGCTTAAGGGAAAAATAAATACCACCTATTATCCTGACATTCAAGATATCTACTGTTAATATTTTGCTATATTTATTTACTCACTTTCTTACTTGTTTTTGATGTGTGGAGTATTCATTGACTAAATGACTGACTGTTTCCAAAGTCAAAGATATAAATATTTTATGGCTTTTCATATAGATTGACAAATTGCCTTCCTGAAAAATTTGTGCAAATTTATAGTCCTGCCAGCAGGCTTAAGAGCATTTGTTTCATTGCAACTTTGCCAACATTGCATATCATTCTTATCTGTATTTTTTATCATCTTGATATACATTTGAAAGATAAAGTTAGTGATGTCAATATTACCCCTGAATTCATTGACAATTTGCCTTTCTTTGGCTAATCTATTTTTGTGATCATTGAGCTTTTTCTATTGAAGAAAAAACTTTTTATTATTAAATTATAAGACCCCTTGTAAATGTCGAATAACAACCACTTACCATTTATTAAAAATATTCTATTTTGGAACTTTTATTTTACAGATTAAAAAGTTTTAGATAGAAAAATATATTTATATCTACATTTGTAATTTCTATTGCTTTTATTTCTAGACTCTCCTTCCCTTATAGAAAACCACTAACCTATAATTTCTTCCTGGGTCTGTTCGTAAATTTCCCCCTATTTAACTCTTTAATATATCAGCAATTAATTTTAATGTTCATTACTGGCCCATTACTATTTATTGAAAACAAAATTCCTTTCTTTACCAATTTGAATAATTCAGTGATATAATTACTGATGACACTATCTGAACTAAGTCCCCACAGCCTACCGTTGTCCTCTATCAGGTAGAGTCTATCCCAAATGCTTGTAATAGCTCCTTCTGAGTAACTACCACAACTGTGAATTATTTTATTAAGCTCTCTCTTAATTGGTTTTTTGTTGTCATACTCCCATAGAGTGTGCAATCTACTATAAAAGACAATATCAATCTCATCAAAAAACCTATATCAATCATCTATCTTGCAGAGTGTCTAGCAGATAGGAGGGACTTAGTATGTATTTATTGGATTAATCTTTAGTAAGAAATCATTAACATGTATAGTAAATTATAATCAACAATGTTCTAAAAATGGAAAGTAATTGTAATAAATTTTTGGTAGGTCCAACCTTTCTAGTCAATAAAAATGACTTATTGAAAAGATATATAATTATATAAAAATTTATAATTTAGTTAGGGAACAAGTTATGAAAATATATATATATAGAAATATAATAATGTCTCATCTTTATTAGATAATAATATATCCCAGAGAGTTATGTTTGAAATGATGTTATTTATGTCTGGAAGATGGAATAATGAATTATTTTATTTATATTTTTCTTGATGATCTCTACTTTCTGAATGCTCACAGGAAATACATATCACTTTAATAAATTGTTGTTTTAAAGAAAAACGTAATTTAAATTTTAATCAAGCAGGAATATTTCCGTTAAGTCCCTGGTTTACCTGATACTATTCCAAACACCAGTGAAAACTGAAAAAAGCTATTTGCCCAAAAAATAAATGTCAAAGATACTTAAAAAAAAGTTTTCAAGTTTTGTTGTTTCTTTGTTTACTTTCTGAAAGAAAGCAATCTATCTACTAGACGATCAATGACCATATGAGAAAATAATTATTTAGGTAATCACTGTAATAGTCTCCAGCTCTGGGAACAAATAGGTTTTTATTTTTACTCATTCATTTCCCCCAATGACAGGTTTTGTGGTAAAACAACTTAAACAAGCAATAAGGAAGATAATCTGTTCTTTCTCCTGTATGTATCTACCCACCTATTTTTTCTTCACACATTTAAGAAGTTTAGATGCCCTTAACTTGTATAGCTGATCTTTTTAATCTCTATTTGTTTGTCTACTCCTTTACAATGTGTTTAAGTATACCGGAGGCAAAACAGAAGTTATCAAGTTCCAAGAATAGAATCATAGAATATTACAGCTAGAAGGAATCTTAGAAATCCTGTTAGCCAACACCTCATTTTGTGTATGAGAGCACTGAGAACCAGAGAGTGGAATGCTTGTAAGAGCCTACCATACTACTTACTTCACAGAGTTGTTACAATCACTAGCAATTATGGGCAGAAAAAATTATTCTTTATAAATTCCACAGACATTAGAAAAGTAAGTCAATTACTAAGATTTTTTTCAAGATGATTTTGGCAATATTGTGGTGTCCTTATGACACAGAAAGCAGAGACACCACCACCGTTCCACAGCTGGAAGATAGACCACTCCAGGGATGCGATGGACTCTGGTGTTAATCAGGCCAATCATTCATTCATTCATGTTCATTGAGCACCTTCCCTAAATGAGGTGCCATGAAGCCCTAAGGCAATGCCAGAAGGTGAACCAGACAGATAGGTCTCTGCTGGCATGGAGTTTAGACTCTGATTTGGGGGATACAGCAGCAGCATAATCCAAGAAACCAATGAACAAATAATTATAAAAAGCTGATTTATTTTTCCATCGTGGTTTAAGAAATGCCATCTGTTCATATATTTCAAACGAAGAACTCAGAAAGTCAAGCTTATTGTCATGCTTAATGCTCATTCTGTTTTCTACCAAAGAAATATTTTTCTTGAAATTTACCCACTAATTTGCAATAGCCCCTGCCACTCAAGTAGTTTTTCAGTCTCCAATTTATACATAGAGCCAGGGAATTATCATAGAAATGGCATTGTTTGGTGAAAACTAAGCATGTTTTCTCTTTGAAAGGAATTTCACAAGAACGAAAAATTATTCTGGGAGCTAATGTAGATATTAACATTTAGACTACGACTAGTTCTCAGCCTCTTTTCTTTGTTACTTTAGGATAAAATTTTGTACCAGTCTCTCCTCGAAAGAAAGAAAGAAAGAAAGAAAGAAAGAAAGAAAGAAAGAAAGAAAGAAAGAAAGAAAAAAAAGAGAGAAAGAAAAGGGGAGATAAGCAATTTTATTAGAAGTCTCAAGAAAGTGAATTTAGCTCCCTCAAGGATACTTAGTCATTATGTCCTAGAAAATGCAATAAATGAAAATTCCCAAAAAGATATTTACAAATTCATCGATAATTCTGTTTGATGTCCAATTCCATTTTTTCGACCATATTACAAAGTCTTGAGTTGATCCACACTAAGGTAAATCTTAAATAACATTAATAAAATAATTTTACAAGAGGATGTATAATTGTGTTAAATCCTAATTCAAATAAATTGACAGGGTTGCAGCCAAAAGCAGAATCCTATGTGCAACTGATATTTTGTATTTAGCAGCTGATAAGGCAGCATCTTGCAGTTAGTGAAATTGCTGGTTTCATCCTGAGGCTGATACAATAATAAAGCTGTTTATACTGATTAACACACTAATGAATGGCATCTCCATTCCTAAGCATCTGTTTGATACCTGAAATATTTGCCTTACCTCATAAGCCCTAAACTCTATCAACAGGCACCACCTCATTTAGCTATGTTTCCTGCCACTATTATTAATTAGAGGAGCTACAACCAACTTTTAGGGGAATAACTAGCAAGCAGTAGGCACTCTTCATTCAAAATGTACTGTGGTAATAAAGCCTTTAGGAATGATGCAATTAGAAAAAGTGTAACTTGCTTGTAAACCGGTAAACAATGAAATTTCAATGAAAGAGTAAAGCATGCATTTCTGCACCTCTGATTCAGCTAGCATAACACTGGAATAAAATGGATGCACAGTTTATTTATTTATTAATTTATGTTAAAACAAATAAAACAACAACAACAAAATTCTCAGTATAAATCCAGAAAAGCAAAGAGATAAGGCAACAGATGTCCTCTATGATAACTGGAAAATTCCTCTGAGATTTAGATTATGCCTTTGTATCTAGCCTTTGTCAAAAATATCAGAGGCTCCTTCACTGATGGGCAGGCTATTAAATATTCCAATCCGTGGTCTCCATTAAAATGGGATTAGCGTCTATTTGAAAGAAATTTATAGGATTGTGGGGCTTGGGAGGAGGGAGAGGAAGAGAAGAAATTCCATTTTTACATGTCATCCAAATATGAAGATAACAGCAGAAAACCTTCCTAGAGAAGAAGCAATGAAATTACTTTCATGGTGTATGAACATCATTGCCACTGCTAGTCTGTCATAATATTCTTTATGGAATTTTTGATCTCAGTGCTTTAGATTTCAACTCTTGGCTGATAGTCTATAAAACATCAACATGAATTAAACATGGAAGGATCACACAACCCTGAATACTACAAGGAGAAGTAGTCAGATTTAACTTTCTATGTGTACGATTAAAATAAAATACATCAGAAAATATTTTCAGAAACAAAGAAAGTATAATAGCTTTATAGAGGAGTATGCAGAAATGTGATAAAATAAATGATTGATGTACCTCCTGCAATTGATTTTCTAAATTAATACAAGGAATACAAAAAATAGCTCCAGAAGCAGTGCCTTATCATTTATTCATTGAGTATTTACATGTAACATACTGGCAGCTAAAAGAAAAACAAAATCAACAAGTCAAAGACGTTCTTCCCATCTTCATTGGAAATTACATCCCAGGTCAGGCGGGGGGTGGTGGAAGGTGACCTCCATCTGGGGGCTCACAATCAAGTTGGGGAAAAAGACATGAAAATAAATAGCCACACCAATGTGAGAAGATAGGGATGGTTTATCTTTTGTCATTTATTACCCTGTCTTCACTTGATGAACGGTGGTTTCCATACAGGCCAGACCAATGCCATCAGAGTCACATTTTATTGGTGATGCTGTTTATGAATGAGCAGAAGAAAATAAATGAGGTGGTGTGTCAAACCCTTAGGAAGTTGAAATACTCTAGAAATCTCCCCAGACATGATTAAGGGTCAAAAAGAATCCATTTTTATGGGAAGATATATGTATATGTGGAAAACGAAACATACATGAAAAAACTCTACAGCAACTTTGATCAGATTTCTTATCTTATCAATTATTGCTCTCTTGTATTCTTCCCTGGAATTATTCCCAATAAGCAGGAAAGAGGAGCCTGCAGCCAGTACTAACATATGTATCTCATACTTTACCTGATCAGTGCGAATTGAGGAAACTTCCAACCCTCCGTTTTAACCAGTGCTACCACCATTGGTCTGTAAATATTTCCTTTGAGGTCTGAAAGTCTGACTCAATGTTCTCCCTTGGGGTTTAGAGTTTGAAAGGCAGGATTCCTATTCAAATGTGGGATTTATGACCTAAGCTGTTAATCACATGGTCACCATCCATAGCTTCTGTGATGGTGTAACTAACGGCAGTAGTTTCCTACCATATAATGCAAAATCCCAGGGATCCCAAGTACATGATTCAGAGGTCATGTAGGGAGGCCAGGGGAAAACAGAAGCAACTCATACTTTTATATGATTTATAGCCTGGTCTTCAGTATAAGATGCTCTGCTTTGAAAGAACTTTAAAAGCCACTGATACAGGCACCGTAAAAGCATCCATGTAGGAAACACACAGATGTCAGTAATGTAGCAGCCACTTTATGTTAAAAAGCTATTATTTTCAAAAGCTGTTTCCTAGCACTGTCACCTAGCTCAAACTGACTCTGAAGCATCCTTAAACAAAAATGCATTCAGAGGTCACTGATTCTTACTAAATATTAAACTCCTTAGGTTGGATGTGTTTCCTATATTTTGACATCACCAGGAATTCACTTCCATGTAAAATGGAAAATTGAGATGATCACCCAGATAAAACAATTTTGGCCACAGATGAACCTTTTTCTCCTTGCCTTCTCCCACCCTGGCCATTTCTTTTGGGTCAATTTAAAATAAATTCATGTCTGTTTTCTTCTATTTTTTTCCTTCCTTCTACCCTTCTCTGATGTCCTTTGCCTTTCTGCTCCATTTGTCTTTTTGTCTACTTTTCTTCTCAATCATTAGTCATATATATGTAGAAAAGGCATATGCTTCAAAGTCAGCAAAACATGCATTCAAATTGTGACTTATCATTTCACAGCTATGTGCTCATCAGGAACTTACCTGATTGTGTCTCTCCCTTTCTAAAATGAAGATAATATCTATATAAGAAGTTATGAAAATTAAATTATGATAATACTTTTAAATACCTCACTATTATTTGCGTTACAATAAATGTTCAATAAATGGTACCTACCATTATTGCTTTCATCATTAAGCACAATTATTTGTGTTTCCCAAGTATTCTCCTTTCTTCTCTACATTGTACTATTTGAAACTCCACTGTTTCTTACAACCTTATATCTTCTATATATGATGATGATAAAGAGAAGAAAAATAAGAAGAGGTGGAATAGTAGGAGAAGGAGAAGAAAGAAGAGGAGGAAGAAGAGAACAGAAAAAGAAGCTAGTGAGTGTGGTAGCTGTAAAGGAGATATCTTGCATTCATTTTGTTGTCACTGTATGTGTGCATTCATTTTCACATTTGGAACTCAAAATTTTATAAAGATTCTATCATTATCTTCAACCCCTTCTGTGTTGATAAATGAGAGGCTAATGAATTTGAAGAAGTTTACATAGCTAGAGTGTCAGTTTGGTTTCTTGAATAAGCAGATGCCAAGATGGAATTAGAAGTTTGAGAGATTTATTGAGGAGAGATGCTGGTAAAAGATAGGGGAGGAAGGAGCAGAATTGAACAGGGAGATTCTTCAAAGCAGGGTGCAGGGAAGGCAGCTGTGAAAGAAAAGTGAATGAAGATTCAGTTGGAAGAGTTGCAGACTGTGTGGCATTCTGAAAAAGTCTTGACCAGGTTGATGGGGTGTCCCTGAGCCAAAATTGTCAGTGACAGTAGTCTAGTATCAAGCAGGAATGGGCAGGCACCAGTGTCCCTGTCATGCTCAACCACCAACTAGAAGCAGTTTAGGAGAAGTATGGCATCTGCTGCTTCTCCTGAAGGAGATCCAAGTTGGTGCCTCTCATAGACACCACAACTCATAGCTAGGAGTGCCAGAATTTGAACCTACAATGTAAGGACTTAATCCTATACTACCTTGTCTACAAAAGATTTCTCCCCACTATGTCAGTCAAAGATACTGGCAATGGCACAATTTGCTTTACTTTTAGAGAGAAAAGTTAATAATCTAAAAAATGGAACTGAAAATCTCAAAGTTTGGGAAATAAACTATTTTATGACAGTGAGTAAGGTGCCTGACTGAGTTCTTCTATAAATCCAGAAAAAGCTCTGGACTTCCAGTGATTTATGGGCTCAACAACTGTATTGTCTAGTGGAGGAATTTAGAAAGTGCTTGGTTTCTCTCTGTCTCTCTCCCCTGTCACCTATTGTATTGAAAAATAGAGGAATATTGCTATGAATTGGTTGGATTACTGGACAATGGTACAAGGAGGTAGATTTTGAAAAAATATTAATTTAAGAAGAGAGATTAACATTGTCTCTTCAAATATACTTTCTTACTAGAAGCTAATGAAATGAAAACACCCCTGGGATTCTGTTCCCTTCTAGAAGAAGTCCTTCACATTTTTTTTTAACTCAAAGTAGACAATTGTATCTGTACATAATCTTGCATAAACTCATATACAAGATTATGAAGTCCAAGAAAGAACTAAGAGCAGTGTTCAGATTAAAGAAAATGAGAAAACAAAATCAATTATTTAGTTGAAATCTGTCGAAGGGCTGTTCTGCTTGAAAAAAATAATTAATAGATTTAAGTAATTCCAGTGAACTCAGTATCAAAAAAAGGTTAACATCCTGCTGAAGCATAAAATTTCAGATATGGCCATGAATTTATTCTGGCCACATTCTAGCTACAATGTAGATCACATTGCTGTAAGAAAGTGCAAAAGAGATGCTCTGGTTTGAATGTGTTTCCCAAATTTCATGTGCTGGAAACTTAATCTTCAATGTGGCAATGCTGAATACCTTTAAGAGATGGATCATGAGGGCTCTGCATTCATGAATGGATTAATCTACTCATGAATTAATGGATTAATGGCTAATTGATTAATGGGACGTCATGGGAATGGAACTGGTGGCTGTACAAGAAAAGGTAGAAAGACCTGAGCAAGTATGTAAGTACATTTCCATGTTCAGCCCTCTCATAATGTGATGCCATGTGCTATTTCAGGATGTTACAGAGTTCCCGCCAGCAAGAAGGCTCTTACCAGATGCAGCCCCTCGACCTGGGACTTACCAGCCTCCATGCTGTAAGAAATACCTTTCTTTTCTTTATAAATTATCCAGTTTCTGATATCCTGTTATAAGCAACAGGGGGGGTGGAAAAAAAACCTAAAACCAGTGGTATTCCTAAACAGGATCACCACCCAATTCAACCATGAAGTGTCAGGAATGTGGAGGGCCAAGAAAAGGAAAGAATGGAATGGAGATTTGCATGCAAAAAATGAACAGTAAAAGGAAGACAGAGCACTCAGGAAAGTATAATGATTGGTGGGGTCACCATAGCAGACTTCATAATTTTTAAAAAATACAATGTGTTTTGTTGTAAAGGGCAATGTGTTTGCCCCTTATAGAAAAGAGAAAAATTGTGTTAGATATGGATTTTCTCCTTCCAGGATATGAGAGTAATTTTGTTACAATGAAACTCACGGTGAGAGATTAATTCTAAATAAGTTTAAGGTCACAGGTCCTGCACTTGGAAAACTGGCATAGATTGACCCAAACTTTGAAAAAGCTGATTTGTTCTTTTTCTTTGGTTCTACTTTATTTCCTTTGTATTTAATTTTATCCCAGATATTTATTATGGTCTATGGTTCATAAAAACAATGCCAAGATTAAAATGTTTGTCATATTACGAGATTAATGGTTTTGTGGGAGAAACACTACTCAGAAATTGGTACTGAAATTGGTGGTTGCTGCAGTGGGAGTAGTGGGTGCTGCAAGCCTCATGCATCCTGTTTATTCTACGGAAAAATAAAACACATAAGCAGGTTAGATCTGGGTGAATCCAATTTGAGAGGTGTTTAATGCTGCTTAAAAAAAAAAATTAACTTCACGGGAAGACAGCTCAGGCTACAGTTATTGAAGAGAATCAGATGTCCAGCTAGCCACTAGTTTCTTAAGTGATTATATCAACTAAGAAAAAACAGAAAAAATGACCTAATTTCTGTTTATTTTGAATTTTTTATTTCTCTGTACTGACAATAGGATAGGATATTCTTTACATTATGATTTTAATTTCTAGGAGGAAATAGGTATTACCTTACTAAATGGATTCATACTGTACAAATTTAGAGTGTATTTTATATTATAAATTATATAATAAATTGGTTATTACCTATATACTATGATATGAAATATGTAAATCATGCATTATGAAATTGTTATTTAAAATGCAGGCTCCGAAAAGTCAGATGTAGGTTGAAATCAGAGATTCAACATTGTTATATCTAAACTGGCAACTTAAACTTTCTGAGCTTTAATTTCCCCACCTCTACTATTGGGATAATGAAACATAAGAATTGGTTTTTTGAAAAGATAAACAAAATTGATAAACCTTTAGCTAGACTAAAGAAAAAAAGAGAAAACTCAAATAAATAAAATCAGAGATGAAACGGGATACATTATAACTCATACCACAGAAATACAAAGGATCACAAGAGACTATTATGAATAACTATATGCCAAAAAATTTGAAATGACAGAAAAAATGAATAAATTCCTGTATACATACAACCTACCAAGATTAAATTATGAAAAAATAGGAAATCTGCATACCCCAACAACAAGTGAAGAAATTGAATCAGTAACAAAAAGTCTTCCATCAAACTAAAGCTCAGGACCTGATGGCATCACTGCTGAATTCCATCAAACACTTAAAGAAGAAATAATGCCAACTCTCCTCGAGATTTTACAGATTCATCCCAAATTCATTTTACGAGGCCAGCATTACCCTGATTCCCAAACCAGACAAGAGTACACACACATACATACACAAAAGTACAGACAAATATCCATGATGAACATAGATGCAAACATTGTCAATAAGATGCTAGCAAATTGAATTTGACAAGACATTAAGATCATTCACTATAATAAAATGGGCTTTATACTAGGGATGCAAGGATGTTCAACATATGCACATCAGTAAATGTGATACACCACATTGACAGAAAGAGAGATAAAATCCATATGATCATGTTAATCAACGTAGAAAAAAACATTTAACAAAATTCAACATCGCTTCATGATGAAAACTCCCAACAAATTAGGTATAGAAGGTATGTACCTCAGCAGAATAAAGGTCATATATGACAGACCCAGAGTTAACATTATTCTGAATGAGAAAAAGCTTTCAGCTTTTCTGATCAGGAAGCAAGATGAGGATGCCCACTTTCACCCCTTCAATTTAACATACAAGTCCCAGCCAGAGCAATTAGGCAACAAACAAATTAAATAAATCAAAGACATCCAAACTGGATAGGCTGAAGTAGAATTATCCCTATTTGCTGATGACATGATCTTATATATAGAAAACCCTAAAGAGTACTGAAACATTTTTAGAACTAGTAAACAAATTCAATAAAGCTGCAGGATACAAAATCAACAAACAAAAATCAGTAGCATTTCTATATGCTAATAGTGAACTATTTGAAAAAGAAATTTAAAAATTTCATTTACAACAGCTACAAAAACCTAGAAATAAACTTAACCAAGGAGGTAAAAGATCTTTATACTGAAAACTATAAAACATTGATTAAAAAATTAAAGAGAACACAAATAAATAGAAAGATATCTTATGTTCATGAACTGAAAGACAATATTATAAAAATGGCTATACTACAGATTCACTTCAATCTTTATCAAAATATCAATGACATTCTTCATAGAAATAAAAAAGCAATCCTAAAATCTGTTTGGAACCTCAAAAGACCACAAATAGGCAAAGCAATCCTGAACAACAACAACAAAACAAAGCTAGATGCATTACATTACCTGACTTCAAAATATATTACAAAGCTATAATAACCAAAACAGCATAGTACAGCCAAAAATAGACACATCACATAGTACTGCCAAAAATAGACACACAGATCAATGGAACAGAATAGAGAGCCCAGAAATAAATTGAAGCATCTACACCCAACTGATTTTGAACAAATGTACCAAGAACACACATTGGCAATAAGGCAATCTCTTCAATAAATGATACAGAGAAAATTAGATATACATATGCAGAAGAATGAGACCAGACTGTTATCTCTCATCATATACAAAAACCCACTCAGAATGAAATAAAGGCTTAACTGTAATACCAAAACTATGAGACTACTAAAAGAAAATATAGGGGAAATATTTCATGACAATGGGCTGAGCTGGGATTTTTTTAACAAGACCTCAAAAGTATAGGAAACAAAAACAAAAATAGACAAATAGGATTACACCAAACAAAAAATCCTTCACTCACCTAGAAAACAATTAATAGAATGAAGAGACAACCTACAGAATGGAAGAATATATTTGCAACCATTTATTTGGCAAATGGATAATATACAAAATATATAAGGAACTTAAACAACTCAACAGCAAAAAGCCAAATAGTCCAATTAAAAAATGGACAAATAACCTTAATAGACTTTTCTCAAAAGAAGGCATACACATAACCAACATGTACATAAAAAAATGCTCAACACTGATAATCATCAAAGAAATGCAAATCAAAACCACAATTAGATATCACCTCATTCTAGTTAGAATGGCTGTTATCAAAAAGACAGAGTAATTATTTTTTCAGGATAGCTGACTAGAGGTTTTTACAGCATGTCTCATCCACTTACAACAACCGAAATAGTGTGTAGACCATCATACTTTGAAGATTTATCTAAGAAGAAATATAAGAGTTCAACAGAAAAGTAAAAGGAAACTCCAGAATCTGGGAAGGAGTAGGAGGGCAGGCAGCCCGTGTGGCCAAAACTGGCTGAAAACTGGGAGTGAATCGCCAGTGCAGGAGAGGGTGAGTGAGTGTTCCTCTGTTATCCATTTTCCCACTGGGGAAGAGTTTAATTCAGGCCACAGAAAAGCACCTTGATGCTCCCAAGCCCTGAATATAACTTGGGGAGGAGAGGCCAGCCAGGAGACTGTGAGAAGGAAATGCTCCAGGAAGTGTCTCATACACTCCCCCAGATCAGCATGCCTATAGGAGGATGGCATACTGGATCCTAGGTCATAGTAAATAGCACAGGGTCCTAGAAGCTGACTTCAGTGGCAACCATTGGGGCTAGGGAGACTGTGGCCAGAGTTTAGAGATCTGAGGCTTGATCAAGAGAGGGACTCCCACAGTCAGAACTGAGAAATGAGTGTAGTGTAGGCTCCAGCTATAGGTGTTGGAACGAGATTCCCCACACCAGGACCAGAATAGGAGGAGTGTTGCTGAAGAGTCATGGTGTTGAGCTGGATGGAGACGTCTATGGCCCAGGAAAGCTTTATAGACAAGAAAAAAACATGATTGAATAACTTAATACCCAGTAAGTTGCCACAGTTGAGTCAGGGGAGTGAGCTCCTCTGGGTCTAGGGTATGAGAGGAAAGCATGTCCCACTCCTGATCACTAGGCTGTGGCATTGAGACTACCTCCCCACTGTGCTGAGACCTTGATGCAACAGCATTTTGCCCCAGGCATTTTGCCAGGGGCCTGAGGACCGCTCTACCACCACATCAGGGCCAGTGGTTGCACCCACCACAAGGGGGTTAGGCCTTCCCAGTCTAGCGCTGTCTAGTTTCATACCACCCGGCTTTGAGATACAGCACTGGACTTAGGCTTCTGAGTGTTCCACAGCCCAACATGGGACACCCAAGCACTTCTCCCAGTTAACAGAGATCAGGCATAAACACTACCGCTACCAGCTAGCAGCTGGCTCTTAACTGCAAGCACCACCTACTGGACTGGAGTTTGGCCCACACAGCCCATTACAGTATCTGCTGTCACAAGTACACAGCACTTAGAAATGATAAAAGCTTCTCCTGACTTCTGCTACCAACATTGCCTACACCACTCCAGCTACTCAGGAGGACCATGAACTCACTAACCTACCTGGTATACTGCTACTACAACAGGCATTTCAGAAAGCTACCACACTAAGGCTATTTATAATAAAGGAAATCACACAGAGTCTCCACGACTAAACACACCCAGAAGCAAAGCCAAATGTCCATACATCATAGTCACATCTTCAAAAAAAGTCTACCAAATGCAAGTAAATTCAAGAATAAGAAGCAGCAACCATTTATTCAGATGGACAGAAATCAACATAAAGATACCAGAAGTATGAAAAAGCAAGGTATTATGACTTGGGGGGGAGGGAGGGCAAGGGCATCATACATAACCTAATCATCTGTACCCCCCCTAATATGCTGAAATAATTTTAAAAAAGGCAGCAACAAAAATAAATAAGTGGGATCTAATCAAATTAAAATGCTTTTGCACTGCCAAGGAAACTATCACTAGAGTGAATAGACAGCCCACAGAATGGGAAAAAATATTTGCACTCTACACATCTGACAAAGGGCTGATAACCAGAATCTATCTAGAACTCAAAAAAATCAATAAGAAAAAATCAAACAATCCCATCAACAAATGGGCAAAGGAAATGAACAGAAACTTTTCAAAAGAAGACAGAAGAATGGCCAGCAAACATATAAAAAATGTTCAACATCTCTAATCATTAGAGAAATGCAAATCAAAACCACAATGAGATATCGTCTAACCCTGATGAGATTGGCCTCTATCAAAAAATCCCAAAACAACAAATGCTGGCGAGGATGTGGAGAGTCAGGAACACTCTTACACTGCTGGTGGGACTGCAAATTAGTGCAACCTTTGTGCAAAAGAATTTGGAGATACCTCAGAGAACTAAAAATAGAAATACCATTTGATCCAGCAATAGCACTATTAGGCATCTACCCAAAAGAGCACAAAACATTCTATGATAAAGACATCTGCACCCGAATGTTTATGGCAGCACAATTCACTATTGCAAGGATGTGGAAACAACCCAAGCGCCCGTCAATCCATGAGTGGATTAATAAAATTTGGTATATATTTACAATGGAATATTACTCAATCATAAGAAACGACAGTGATCTAGCACCTCTTACACTTTCCTGGATTAAAATTAAGCCCATTATCCAAGCGAGGCACCACAAGAGCAGAAGAACGGGATCCACTTGTACTTGCCATCAAATTGGTACTAACTGATCAACACTAGGGTGATCACATGGCAGAAATACTCTCTAGGGATTAGGGGATGGGGGGGCAAATCAACAACTAAAGGACACGGGGAGCACTAAGGGGGGTGGGGGGAAGGGCATGCCTTTTAACCTGCACTTGGGTGAGGCAAAGACATAAAGTGTAACTGTAGTGTTTGTACCCTCATGATATCCTGGAATAAAAAAAAAAAGAAAGAAAGAAACACAGTAATTCTCTAGCAATAGATCCTAACCAAAAAGAAATCCTCAAAATCCCAGATAAAAAATTCAAAACATTGATTTTAACAAAGTTCAATGAGATGGAAGAGAAATCTGAGAAGCAATACAAAGAAATCAGAAAATCAACTCAAGACATGAAAAAAAAAAAATACCAAGACGATAAAAAAAAAAAAAAAAAAAAAAAAAAAAAAAAAAAAAAAAAAAAAAAAAAAAAAAAAAAAAAAAAAAAAAAAAAAAAAAAAAAAAAAAAAAAAAAAAAAAAAAAAAAAAAAAAAAAGCACACACACAGAACATAAGGTGAACTTCTGGAAATGAAAGATTCATTGAAGAAATTATAAAATACATTTGAGTCTGCGGCCGCACCGCCCTGATCGCGCCCGACCCCGCCTGACCTCGGAAGCTAAAATACATTTGAAAGCTTCATCAGCAAACTAGATGAAGCAGAAGAAAGAATATCAGAACATGAACACAGGTCTTTTGAATTAACTTAGTGAAACAAAAATAAAGGAAAAAGACTAAAAAAGAATGAACAAGTCCTTTGAGACATATAGGACAGCATAAAAGAAACAAAACTTATGAATTATCAATATTCCCGATGGGGAAGAAAAATTCAAAAATTTAGAATATCTATTTAAGAAAACAATTGATGAAAATTTCCCAAGTATAGTAAAAGATGTAGACACCAGGGTGCAGGAACCAAAATGATCCCCAGGCAAATACGTTAGAAAAAAATCACCATATTATGTTGTCATCAGACTGTCTAAAGTCAATGTGAAGGAAACAATTTTAAAATCAGCAAGAGAAAAGAATCTATCTAGTCACCTATAAAGGAAATACCACCAAACTAACATGGGACTTCTCAGCAGAAAACTTACCATCCAGAGAGAATATGAAGGGATTTTCAAAGTGCTGAAAGAAAAAAAAAAAAATTCCAGTGAAGAATTTTGTGTCCAGCTATATTAAAATTCATAAACAAAGGAGGAATAAAGTATTTGACATACAAGTAAATTTTAAGAAAATTCATCACCACTAGACTGGCCCTACAAGAAATACTCAAAGGAGCTCTAAAAATAGAAACAAAAGGAAGGATATTAGCCGTAATAAAAAAACACAAGACAGTGTAAAACTCACAGGTCATATAAAACAATCACACCAAGCAGGAACAGAAAGGGAGCAAATAGCAAAATGACAGAACTCCACCAAACTACAAAGACAAACAGAGAAAAAGCCCTGTCTCCTAGTCTTCTACTCTAACACATTTGTTTTACGCAGAAGGAAACTGAGATCCAGAAAGATTAAGCATCATATTCAGGGTCTACAGAGGTACCTATTAGTGAATCTAGGCTACTAAATTCAATCAATTTGATCCCAGGGCTTATGTTCCAAAATTTTACACTACATTTATTCAAAATAAAAAGGTTGAACAAAATTCATGTCAAAAAATATATTTAAATTACCATGTCCTTTATGTGTAATGTGTCCTTAAGGTTAGTCTCAAAAAGACTCTGGGACATCCAGAGACATTTACAAAAGCCACAAGGAACTAAAATGCCTATTCACAAGTCTCCAGTAAAGAGTCAGGGGTTAAGTCAGTTGCTCCTTCAACATGGGATAGGACTTCTCTGATGCTCTCCTGACCTCTCTCTCATTCCACCCTGAAGGAGGGGAGGCCACTATGGATTAGACCACTGTCTTTGGATTTGCATCTGTTCAAAGAAGTTGAATATCATCCTCATAAATACCCTCTTAGATTAAAAACTCCATCATTTTTGTCTTTCTTTGGCTGCAGGAAAATAAATGGAAATAATTGTCAATCTCAGTTCAGTAGGATCAAAAGGAAGTGAAAAAAATTATTGTAAATTGGAGAAATTATCTCATTTCTAAATCTGGCAGCTGCTACCCAGGTCTAATCAATTCTTTTTATGCAGACAGACAAAGCCAGTTTCTGAAATCTTTTAATTTTTCAGGAGAAGCCACAATATGAAATTTTATAGGACATACTTGAACTTGTAAGTGTTGGGAATGACTAGTAATTTTAAAAATGAACATACAATGAGAGGGCCAACACAGTTTAATAGACTTTATCTATAGAATTTTGACACAGGGAATCCCAATTCACAAATGCTAACTATAATTAATAAGATAATTAAAATTACAAGATACATATAACCTCATTCACCTCCAAACCTAATTACAGATTAATTCTAAGAACTTATTTGTGCTATTATTTAATGGAGACTGAAGAGAAAGAGATCTCTTCAATACATCCCAAAGTTTTCTAGTTCTCAGTCAAAAGTTAGTGATTTTCTCCTTTTCAAAGTACATGGTGGCCTCATCACTACAGCTCAAACAAAACAAACATCTGATGTAATTACATAAATAATTCATAAAAAGCAGGGCACTCATATACCATTGAGGGCACTTATTGGAATTTTTATTTTAAATTAGGCAAATTGATGTATTGGTAAACCAGATAAAGACTGTTCACACTTATCAGGCAAAACCATAGATGCAATATGCAAATACCTCAACTTTTTTTAAAATCATGCATGGCATTTCAGTTTGTTTATCTTTGAAAGCACCTTTCAGTTAGCAGAGGAGTCTGACTATGAAGGCTCAAAGCAAAGAAAAACTCTTTATCCAATAAATTATTATGTAATCTCCACATTATCTTATTTATTTATAACTGAGCTGTCACTGAAAAAAATTAAAAACAGGAGAGAAATCTATTTTTTTCTTGACTAAAGTAAAGGTTGGATTTTAAATTCAAAACATTATACATACACCTTGTATATATATATATCACCCTTCATGCATACTACTTTAATAGCCAGTGACTATGGATCCTCTAATAATTTCAAACATTTGGTTATTATGTTTTACCAACAAGCACAGAGCTGGGCTTAATAAAATTAAAAGAAGCCAGTCTTTCAAATTAGCATGTTGTGATTCTTATAATATCCAGTGAGCATTTGAGCAATGTTTTCTTTTCAATGAGGATGGAAGAAATCCTGAATCTTGTTTCCAGTGAGTGTAGGAAATAAAAGCACTCAATATAAAATGTAAAACAAAATGAAACAAAACAAAGGAAAATGTTGTCAAATCTCCATGTCTGAGCTAAAGCTTCAATAGAATATTTTTGCCCTAATATATTATATATGGCATTTTTCTCTAAAAAATAATTGCTAAGTATCTGTACTAAAAAGTCTAGTTTGGGAAATATAAGGGTTTTTAAATTATTTTATCTGATTTTTATATAACTTTCAAATCATTGAATACCAAACAATGATAGAAGAACCTTTAGAGTATATTTTTTTAAACAGGTACCCTGCAGAAGTGTACTATACAGAACTTAAAGACTCTAGTTGCCATAAACACATGTTGACCTGCCTTGCATAAAGACTTCACTGTACATCTTATTAATTATTATTCTTATTGTGCAGAGCCACAATCATCCACAATGAACTAGATGAAGATCATGGTAAACATTGGAAAGTAAAACAAGGCTGTTTTTTAAACATGATTTTGAAATCGATTAACCAGATAGACAACCAGAGAACACCAAAAGTCACTAGCAAGGAAGTGATTTTGGGTAGTGCCTTCCTGGAGTGCAATACAGGATGCATTGCTAGAGACTTTTACAAAAAACATTCTTGTGCAATTTAATGAAATAGCAGGGGGTGGGTAGCTAATTCAGAGCTGATAGGAAAGATGTTTTCCCCAAAATGGAAAATTTACTCTGTGTATGTTTCAATAGTTGAGATCAGCAAGGTCTGGCTGGCTATAAAATGACAACACGTGCACTTAAAGTTACATTTAATTGGAGGGCCTTTATGTTTCCCGTCACAGAATGACAAGTTCAATAGATTTTTTTTCATTGAACTGACTAGTTGTTAGACACAATGGCCTTAAATTGACTGGTAATTCAACCTGTACCAGCATAATAGTAAAACAGCAGATCAACTCAGATGGGAAAAAAAAAAATAACAAGCAGATTGGGTTCACACAAATTTAGCTGATTGATAGAATTTTTAACCTTTTAACCCACCATTTCTGTGTCAGAAATAAACAGCCTCAGCTAAGCAGCAATTCTGTCAAATCCCAAAACCTCCACACAAAGAGGACACCTGACCTGGTCCTCCATCACTGAATTTCAGTTTCTCCATTTTTGCCTCTGGGAAATTAATACTATTAAATTTGCATTTGCCTCCTCCATGCTAAGCAGGGAGTTTGGCTAGCACAAGGCGAAATAGCGAAACAAATCTGCTTTGGGGATGCTCCAAATCCTCTCATTGGAGGCTTTCTACTCCTTGATAAAATTTCTAAAACACCATGTTTCCCACAATTCTCTCGATGTCATGTGAACTTCTGTGCAATACTAAACTTAAAACGGTCCCATCCAAGCTCCCCACAGTACTTTACTGATGGCTTTTGATAATGCAGTGAATTATCTGAGGATTATAAAGCTAAAAACTATCAATGGATTACATTACCTGCAACTGTTGAATTTTAGCCAGGAGACTTTGGCACAGAATAGTCACTGATGTGGAGACTCAAATCTCTCTCAAGGTGAGGGAGGCAAAGGACTTGGAAACCCAGGGTTCTTTCAGTGCTCCTGGAATTGCAGGTTTAAACTGTTAGTTACTACATGCGAGGCTGATTCTGAAACTCCTGCTTACATTATGCTTACAAAATTACAAAGATCACTCCCAGGGTAGAAGTCTGCAGCTTTTCAAGTTTAAGAAGCTCATGCCTGTTACCCATCTCCAGGGACTCTGACTCACTATATCTGGGCTGGACCCGGGCACTTACATTTTTTAAAAGCCACACAGGTATGTTTGAAGCACAGTCAAGGTTCAGTGCCATGTCACTAGATTCTGCTCATGAGATGTGACTAGGTCATTTTGTGATTAGATTCTGGGCATGGGATGATTACCTAGAAGCTTGAAAGCTTTACGCTAAGCTAAAGAACTCAGTCACAAAAGACCACATATTTTATGGTTCCATTATATGAATTGCCCACAATTGGCAAATCTACAGAGACAGGAAGACTAGTGGTTGCCAGGGCTGGAGGGAACTGGGGCATGGGAAATAGGGTGGTGATAGCTAAATGGTATGGATTTTCTTTTTGAGTAACAAAAATATCCTAAAATTGATTGTAGTAGTGGTTATGCATATCTGTAAATATACTAAAAACTATTGACTGGTACATTTTAAATGGGTGAATCATATGGTATGTTAATTATATCTTAATAAAGCTTTTAGAGAAAATGTATATGATATGCAATGAAATGTGAGAGAAGTGTTTATCACTCGATCTCACTCTTTTAGGGCCTGAAGACTTATAAATGCTGTCATATTTTAAAATTTAGTTTTAATTTTTTCCTGTAACACTCACTCATTGATGCATTAGTGGGTGAAACCCTGTGGAGACTCTATTCTCAGACTGAAATGAATTGACAGTCCTCAAAAAAGCCAAGTTACCAATAATGTAAAAGAAAGTTCCCTGTGGATGGCAGAGTTGATGTTTCTATTGATGACAATATGCTTTCCAGTTTTTATGTGTATGGATGATTATTTAATTAAGAAAACACATAATTTCTGTCAGGGCAAAGTTGCTCTCTTGGCTACTCACCATATCTTAGAAAGAGAACTCTGTCACCCACTGATCAAAGCCAACCTAAAAATCTGATAGCCTTTGGAGGGAAGTGGCTACTTTCACTCAGGCAAATTTAAGTTTCATTTTCCATAGCCATGGTCAATTCAGCAATGCTTAAGGCAATCAAAGGATCAATGTGAAAACTTCATATTTATTTTGTCAATTATTATAATTAAGTGATGTGGGTTAAACAGCATATTTTGAGGTGCTTCTTATATTTCCTGGTTTAAACAATCTTAAAATGGATGGTATAAGCTAAAAACTTTTAAATAAATAAATGGTAATGTTATGCATACTTATTGAGATCTGTATATTTATGAAGACTTACGAATGTATTATACACAATAAATCTTTAAATGCTAAATGAGAACAAGTTTTAAACTTTTTGTCAACACTGTGCTTCCTTTTATGAAGCTGAGGTTTCATACGCTTATTTCCCATGGATGGAAAATTATTTAAATCTCTTGTTTTCTATGTAAGAAAATGAAGGCCAGAGATGTGAAGTGACTTGCCCAGTGTCACACAGCCAGGAAGTCGTAATGCTGGGACCAGCGTTCTAAGATAAAAGCCTCACCTGGAGGCATAGGTCTAATTTAGACCCTATGACACCAATCATAGACTGATGGACTTACAAGTATGTCAAAGTCAAATACCATGATCCAAGGAAACAGGAAAGAGTGGCCAGACTGCCATGTTGCCTATCACCCTATTGGGCCTCATAAGCCAAAAATAGTACTTTCTTTAGTGCCCACTCTCACATTTCAACAACTCATTCACCAATTATTTACTAACTACTATTGGTCAAGCACTGTGCCAGGCACCAAGGAAACAAAATAAATAAGCTTGATTCTTGTCTTCAGAGTGATTGTGGCTCAACCTCACTGGTTATCAAGAACTGGCCCAGTTATTGGAATTCCTTGATCATCAAATTAACAAAGATTTATAAAACAACCTGCACTGTCAAGACAGTGAGCCAAGCAGTCTTTCTGTGCTGGGAGTTTATAAATGAGCATACCTTGTCAACCCTTATTTATCAATTACTGTGTGAAAGAGCTTCTCAAAATTTTAACATATATGACTCATTTAATCCTCACTATAATATGAGATAATAGTCTCATTTTTCAGCCAAGGAAAACAAGACAGAGATGAGAGATGACTTATCTAAGGCCCCAAAGAGGTCATTGTGCTGCCTCTCCTAACTTTATCATCTGCTCTGCTTGTCTGTTTGCTTATTCTCAGCCCAGTAGGAACAACGACAAAAACAATCAAAGCCTAAATGTTGTAACATCAACCTCATAACAGAAATGAAAAATTTCTCTTTTCAGCATCTACCGAAAAGAACAAAAGACATTCTATAAAAAAGACATTTGCACTTAAATGTTTATAGCAGCACAATTCACAATTGCAAAGATGTGGAAACAACCCAAGTGTCCATCAACACATGAGTGGATTAATAAAATGTGGTATATGTATACCATGGAGTTCTAAGCAACAAAAAACAATGGTGATCTAGCACTACTTGTATTATTCTGGATAGAGTTGGAACCATTCTACTAAGTCTACTAAGCGATGTATCCCAAGAATGGAAAAACAAGCACCACGTGTACTCACCTTCAAATTGGTATTATCTGATCAACACTTAAGTGCACATATAGCAGTAACATTCATCGGGTGTCAGGAAGGTGGGAGGGGGAAGGAGAGGCTGGGTATATTCACACCTAATAGGTGCAGTGCACACCGTCTGGAGGATGGACACGCTTGAAGCTCTGACTCAGGTTGGGCAGGGACATTATATGTAACCTAAACATTTGTACCCCTGTAATATGCTGAAATAAAAAAATAAATAAATAAATAAATAAATAAAATTTCTCTTCTGCTGTTAAATGAGCAGGCTGTGGTCCTCCTATTGGGTGCGTGGAGAAGGATCTGAAGGGCCAGTTGCTGATCTTGGTACTTACTTGAGGTAATCGTGTGGCCCATAGACCAACTTCGCTTTGTTTGCAACAAAATGAATTCTGTATTTTAATTTTTACTTGACTATTAAGCCTTTGGGCTAGATCTTGTAATTCTCATGTACTTTGCTTGTTTTCTCTTTCTCCATCCTTTCCATTGCCTCTTCTCTTTACACACGCACACACACACACATTCTCTCTCTCTCTCTCTCTCTCTCTCTCTCTCTCTCTCTCTCTCACTCACAAACACGAGCACTTTGTGGCTAGCTATCTTTACTCTGTAGAAACACATACTTTACACATGCTTTGTCTTAATGTGCCTCAGTGAGGATTTTGTGTGGGTATTGTAAAAAGAAAAAAAAAATCAATGCCAGCTATTCCAACATGATTGTTAAAGAACATTCAAACTCCTCTTTCATGTTAGCATCCTTTATGAAAACTCCATTTACACTGCAGATAGAAACAGAAAGATACATTTTTTCCACTTCTTAAAAACTGCTAAGGTTTTTTTAAATAGAACCGGTTTTTATAGACCCAGGTAAAGTAATAATGGAGAAGCGCACCTTCCAAAACTGTGTAGCCCAGTCTTTGAACAACTCCCTTTAGCCCCCATGGAGTTTCAGAGTACTTTCCTGGGGTAGCAAAGAAAACAAATGGATAAAGAATTTCATACAGAGAAACAATTACACCAAAGCATAAAACCTTCCTGTGTTTTAAACTAGAATCCATCTTTAACCAGCATTTAGCTTCATAAAATCAACTATCTCGAGTTTGACTTTGCCAAATTGGAACTGATGATAATATACATGGTAGTTGGTTTGCTTTTTTCTTGGTTATGAGAAACAAAAGAAAAAAATCAAGAGCATTGTCAAGCATATGTAGGGAAGGTTTTCTTAGAAAAATTTTTAAAAATTGTTCAAGCATTCTTTTGGATTTTTGGAAAGATAGATCTTCATTTAAGAAGCAAACACTATTGTCTTATTACATTTTCTATTTTTTTCTTTAATGGAAGATGACAAAAATACAGATGCACAATCAAAAGGGTTTCTGAAGCCATGGTGGATTTGTTATTTTCCATTCCTACTCTTATTTACTGGCAGGGTCCATCTGAACGGATATATGACTCTAACACAGATAAAGTTAACTGCCCTGCATGACATGGTCTGGGACTGTGGAACATTAGCCTACAGTCCTACACAGTTCTAAAATGTCTTCACTTTCATTTCTTAAAATACTCATTTACTCACAGGCAATGTGACAGTAATATTCTTTAACTTGTATTTTCGTGTACAAGTGACCAATTATTCCATTTAATCTATTCATTAAAAGTAGCCATATAGGAAATTTTGAATTAAGTACAGATATGAAAGAATTGAACCAATTTTTTTCTAAATATCCTCCTATTCAAAATTTTCTTATACTTTGCATTAATCAAGTTAATCTTAATTTGTGACATGGGGCAATGGCTGTTGAATTTTGTATGACATTACCTGCTAAGCCTCTATAAAATGCTTTGCAATAATGAGATGTATTACAACTGAGTTCTTCTGCATTTCTTTTGACTAAGAATAATTATATACCTTTCATCCTCAGTTAATAATTTAAAGTAAACTTAACTGTAAAAGATAATATACAAAAACACATATATTTGTTTATGTGTATACATAAACATGTGAATATAAATTACATCTATTTAGAATCACAAAAGATTTGATCCTGACATTTTCTCATATACCTCCCATTAAAAATATTGATATTCTTGGCAAGGTGTGTTTCAAGCAAGGAATGGTTTCAGCATCTGGAAGTATTCAGTTTACATATAGGTGAGGGGAAGGAAACACATTAACTGAAAAAACTACATTGTCCCCTGCAAGGATATTGATTTGACCATATGGATGTGACTTCGCTATTATACTTTACTAGCAGGAATCACTGGTCTGGCCCTTGGGGTCAATTTTCCACTATAATTTTAAACATTCGAAAGTCACATTTTTTCACCAAGTTGCAAAATTATTCCTTTCTTGCATCAAAAATTGATTCCTCTGAGTGTTTCCATTTCAGCACAAATAATTTATTGCTAGATGTCTTTATGAGACAGTGGGAAATGTGCTTACCTCTTCAATATCCTTTTAATAAAAAATAGACTGGACTCCACTAGGAACATTTAGTCACATCAGGAGGGAGGGAAATTTGGCTAAGTTATTATTTTCTTATGAAAGTGTTGAGATGGAGAATTTCCTAAATGTGTTCTGATCGTTGTTAAATCTCTTACCCTAGAAAGAACGCCAATATTTGACTGAGGTGACAAAGGAAAGTTATCTTATATTTATACTTTCTTTGCAGGATATGGGTAGAAAACATATAAAATAAAGAGGAAACTCATATTCTGTAAACTCAAAAAGCTCGATTGTGACCAATGCAATAGTGTCATGTGCAGAGAGATTCTAGCTTATTACTTATTGAAGAAAAAGTCAGCATCCTCATCATTAGTAAAGATCTTCCATTCTAAGCTTGTTACAGAATTATTTTAGAGGAACAATTTAAAAATTAGGAAATATATTCTGTAAGGTTTTTGTAAAAAATTATTTATTTAAGATAGACGTTGAAGGTCACCTTTATGTCCACTCATCCCATCATTATGCCGATGAGGAAACAAGACACAAGGAGAGTGTATCAGTAAAGTTTCAACCAGAGAAACAGAAGCAGTAGAAGATATATAATATTAAGGGATGTTATGAGTAGAATTGTGTCCTCCAAAAAGATCTTAAAGTCCTAGCCCTCTTCATCTGTGAATGCAACCTTATTAGGAAAAAAAGGGTCTTTGTTGATGTAATTAAGTTAAGGATCTAAAGATAAGATCATCCTGGATTATCCACATGTACCCTAAATCCAGTGACAAATGCCCATATAAGAAATAGACACAGGGCCGGGTGCAGTGGCTCACGCCTGTAATCCTAGCACTCTGGGAGGCCGAGGTGGGAGGATTGCTTGAGCTCAGGACTTCGAGATCAGCCTGAGCAAGAACGAGATGCCGTCTCTATTTAAAAAAAAAAAAAAAGTAGAAAGAAATTAGCCAAACAACTAAAAATAGAAAAAATTAGCCGGGCATGGTGGTGCATGCCTGTAGTGCCAGCTACCTAGGAGGCTGAGGCAGGAGGATCACTTGAGCCCAGGAGTATGAGGTTGCTGTGAGCTAGGCTGACACCACGGCACTCTAGCCCAGGCACAAGAGTGAGATTCTGTCTAAAAAGAAAGAGAGAAAGAAAGAAAGAAAGAAAGAAAGAAAGAAAGAAAGAAAGAAAGAAAGAAAGAAAGAGAGAGAGAGAGAGAGAGAGAGAGAGAGAGAGAGAGAAAGAAAGAAAGAAAGAAAGAAAGAAAGAAAGAAAGAAAGAAAGAAAGAAAGAAAGAAAGAAAGACCCACAAGAAGAAAGGAGAAGGCCATGTGAAGACAGAGGCAGAGATTGAATTTATGCATCTCCAAGCCAAAGAATACCTAGAGTCATTAGAAGCTAAAAGAGGTAAGAAATAGTTCTCCCCTGGAGCCTGCAGTAGGCTATGGCCCTGCCAATATCTTGATTTCGTATTTCTGGTCTGCAGAATTGTGAGAGTATATATTTCTGTTGTTTTAAGCCAGTAAGTTTGTGGTAATTTGTTACAGCTGCCCTAGATAATTGATACAGAATGGGCCATCAGAAAGAGCAGGCTGGAGCTCTTGAGAATTAGCTGAAGCAGCAGCCCACAGGTAAAGTTTACTCTTCCAAGAAACTTCAATTCTATTTTTAAGCCCTTTCAATTGATTGAATCAGGCTCAGCCACATTATCTAAAATGAACTCCTTTACTCAGAATCACATCTACTAAATACCTTCACAGTAACACCTAGATCAGCGTTTGATTGAATAACAGGGTGCTATTTATTGCCTAGCCAAGTTGTCACATAAAACTGACCAGGACAGAAGATAAGAGACTTGCTCAAAGTCACAAATTTAGTAACAGTATTCTGATTTTCAACCAAGTCAAATGCTAAAATAGCTCTTAGATCTGCCAGGTAGCATGACACAAAAGATGAACACTATCTAATGTTTATTTATATTATAGGAGACATGAAAATAATAACATATAGAATCTCAGCCAAGTCTTTTTTTAAAAAAACACGGCACCAAGAATTAAAAAAAAAAGCCGATAATGACATCTGCAGATGAACTGGGGTAAGAAAAGTCCCCCAAGATGCATGTTGTATGCTAGTAGATGGTGACTGTCTAGCTAACTTAAAGGGCTTCTGTTTTGTCGAAGAGATTATTCACAGAGTGAATGAAAATGAATTGTTCCAGACAACATAGGGGCTGCCTATGGCCAAGAGGGGAAAGGGAAAAAATGAGGGTTGGAGCACAAAGGACAGGGCAAAGACAGAGATTTCACTAAGTGGTTGTGTTTGTACCATGTCAATCTTTGTCCATATATCAACAATAAATTATTTGGTTCTCCTTAATGTGAGAGGAATTTGTATCCCTTTGGGGTTTATAACAAGCTGAGTTCCACTTCAAGATGAGTCCAGGTCAAGAGCATAGTCTCCCCACAGGAGCACTACCACACTGGATTTTCACCAAGGTGATCTTAACTTACATTCCCCTAATCTTGACTAAACTTTGGACATGTTTTTTCTTCACTATAGGCTCCTGATCTCCCTTTTCTTAAAGCATTTACTTTAGAAAACTTGAAATTGTACATTCCTTTTCTGCCCTTTTGGTGTCCTCTTGCCAGACAACCCAGGAATATCTTTCCCAAGGACCTGTGAGCCATCCCTTTGAAATTTGGAAGGCTAGGATCCTAACTTCCATAAGCACCAATTAGCCAACACAGATGGGCTAATGATGTTGACTAAACTCCCCACTAACATCCTCCAGTACTTTTTCTTTTTTTTTTTTTTTTTGAAGGACTAATTGCTTTATTCTGTGTATTCAAATTGTGATGTTATTTTTTTATTTTTTTATTTTTTTTTCTTTTTTTTTTACTTTTTTTTATTATTATTTTTTTTTATTGTTTGTTGTTTATAGGGGTACAGGTGTTTAGGTTACGTATGATGCCCTTGCCCCCCCTTCCCCCCAAGTCCCAGTCCCAAGCGTGTCCATCTCTCGGAAGGTGCGCATTGCACCCTTTGTGTATGCATATATCTGTCCCCTCCAGTACTTTTTCACTAGCTCACCCCAGTGGTAAAAATCCCCTAGCCTTTTGTTGTAGTGGAGTAGGGTTCAATTCTCTCCCTCACTGAAATAGTCTTGAGAAAAGTCTTCCTTGTCTATTAAACTCTGTGCAATTTTTCTTTGACAGTTCACATAGATCAGCATTTCCCAATCATGTGCAGAGAAATGGGGCATACTGTACATGAGTCAGGGATATGCTGAAATATTCATACCTTTACGCACTTTTAGGAGCTAGATGGAGTCAATGCACACAGATCCAAGGCTTGGAAATCTCTGGGTACAAGGAGCGTCTTCCATTTATCTCATAACCATTTATTTCCATATCATAATTCTCCATGTTAGTTCTTATGAGAGAGATACGGAGGATGATGACATGCAAGATAGAAAGCACCAAATTCTGTATTTAATATATGTATTTCTAGAATTCATTCTATGCACAGATATTGCATCCAAATCTAAAGAGGTTGTAAGAAAAGCAAGGGAGGAAAGGAAAAACTGAAGTGAATAAGGAACTTGAAATACAACATCAAGTAATAAAAATACCAAATGGGACACTTACCCAATCATTTAACCCTCTCAACAATTCTATGATGTTAATATTATTATATTACAAGTTTATCAATGAAAAAATGAGGTAGAAAGAGATTAAATACCTTGCCAAAGGTCAAGAGCAGTTGTGCCTGTGAACACATCACAGCTGACCTCCCTTTATTTACCAACTTTCCGCTTCTGCATACCTCCCCTCCTTGTGCCCTTGGTATTGTTTTCTGCAGTCTGTATGAAAAGCCAGAAGCAAGCTCGGTCCTTCCGTTTTTTAATAGCACCACAACAGAGCTGTCTTTTACACGCTACAATCAGAAAATTTCAAGCCACTTCTTGAACAGGCAGTCACACAGAGTTACAGAATGTGACAGTGCTCCACCCTATGGTCACTGCTGCAAAACTAATTCCATTGAATGGTAGAGAAGAAGCAGGTAAAATGAAAGCCTCCTGCCAAAAGTGTTAGATGTCTTTGTAAACAACAACCTCAACCTCTATTTACAGACAACAGCATGTGCATCCATCAACCCTGATGACTCATTGCCTCTATTCCCATACCTGGATTAGTTTCAGAGAAGCAAATAGAGAAAATATGATACTATTAGAGAACCCTGTGTCTTTCTGTTTCCCTGCAATGTTTTGGCTACTGATTATCACAACCGATGCACAAGATAACAATGAGATGCTTGCTTGTTTTCCCAGTTAAAACTCATGGATGACTTTCATTGGAAAAGACAGGAAATTGAAAGTCCTATGGAGTATATGCCCAAAGCACTCTAAAGAAGCCCCATTTTCAAAAGAAAGCTGAATCTGTTACCATTTGGGGGCTCACCTAAGAATATTTTATACATAATGAGATAACAGAAGAAGCAAGTTTGTGAAACGATAAACCAAAAAACAAAAATATATTCAACTAAAGCATTTGCCTCAGGAAGCTAAATACTTATTGATATAATATCAAACCATTTGCTGAACAGTCCTGTTGCCTCTCCTGCAGGATGGAGCTGGATGAGCTGAGGGGCTATAAGGTCACTAGCCCATGCTGGTGCTAGTATAGAAACTCCCCAAGTTACTGACATCAGGCCTTTGAAAATTTCCTTTTCCCCAAAAGGCTATTTCTTATAAATAGGTAGCTTCTGTTGCCAGAGTGTTAGCCTGATATTTTCTGCTCCTTCCCAACTCTTAATAAATATATCAGGTACCACAGAAGGGATTTACTTCTCCAGGAGAACTTTACATGGTACATCTAGCTGTGTCAAAGCACCTCTCTCTGTTGGACACTAAGAGACCTAGGAGCCCTGGTTGTCTGAAGGTAGAAATAATATTGGGTTTTGTGCAGGAAGAGGGTGGGTATAACAGTGAATTGGGTAAAGCAGGACATTCTGCTAACATTTTATTTGGAAGTTTTCTCTAGTAAACTTTGATCTGACCCTTATTCATCACGGTTTCTTGATTGGCAAACTCAGGCAATATATTAATTTCTCAGATGTAAATTGGAATAATAATGTCTTTCATGTAAGTTCATATAAGGTTTAAATAAGGAAATTCATGTAAAGCACTTAACACCATGGCTGGACCAAAGCATGTAGTCAACTAATATTATCAGTTATGTGTGTAGAGTATTTGGCAAAAAACCTAGGCACATTGTAGGCACTTTAAAGCTTTAAAGTATGTGTGTGTGTGTGTGTGTGTGTGTGTGTGTATGTGTGTATGTATATTTTATTCCCCTCACTTCCACAACTACTCCCCCATACCCTGTAGTCCTTTTAATTAATTACCAAACCTGACTCCATTGCATTTTGGCTATTTTCAAAAATCACATCATCTTTCATAGAATAAAATTTATCAGTTATAAATATAATATGAAAATGGCACTGACTGTGAAGGTAATTCCAGAATAGCATATCCCAACATATATTAAACAATGGAAACATCATTTATTGAGGGTGTTAAAAACAACAGGCGTTTGTTATATGAGTTCTGGCTGTTCGAATGAAATCAGTGAAATATCAAATAATAGTCTATTACACCTGGAATTTTACCTCAACTCATTTCTGCAAACATTTGTTAAACAACCCCTCTCCTCATAATATGGTGGTGGGCTCTGTAGGGGGTGCAAATTTAATAAGATCAACCCATACATTCCCAAATTCATGGGGTTGTTATAAAAATTAAAATAAAAATATATATTACATTGTGAATAGCTCAACAAATAGGGAAAATATTACTCAGCAATTTTTCAATTGCAAATGACAAATCCAACTAACTTAAAAGTGGTAGAGAGGGGAATAGGAAGAAGCATAATGCTTCAAGGAAATGGAGTCAAGGAGTATTTAGCTTTAGGCCTGGCTAGATCCAAAGGCTTAACATCCAGCAGCTATAATTTCTTCCTCTCTCTATGCCATTTCTGTTTCAGCTGGGTTTCCTCTTTGATAAAGTGTTGGCTTCTTTATCAATATGCTTTGATATTAGCTATTATCCAGGTCCAGATTCACATCTTCATACTTCAGCAATTTTGAAGGAAAGAGAGATTTACTTTCTCAAAGTTTTCAGCAAAAGACGAGGAAATCTGGGCCACTATTCTAATTTAGAATGTGTGAGCATCCACAAAACAATGACTCTGGCTCAGGGGGTGGAATATTCTGATTGATCAGGACAGGGTTATATGTTCATCCAAAAACTTAGGAAATAAATTCAGTCTTATTAAAGCATTTGGATTTAAAATAGTATAATTAGGGTAGAATTTTATAAAGAATAAGAAAAGCATGATGAGAAATTTCAAAAAAAAAAAAGACATACTACAGGATGCATTAGTTAGGATTATTAGAAAGTGGCAAAAGAATAACTCAAAATAACAGCATTTTAAACAACATAAGAGTTTATTTCATTCTTAGTCACAACTGAGAGATAGTCAGCCCCCAACTGACACAATAGTATTAATATAAGAAATTCAGGTTCATGTGTCTTGTTGGTCCAGCATGGGGTTTATTCCGAAGAGTATAATATTGTCCAAGGTAGTTGCTGGAGCTCCAGCCATTACATCACATCCTATCTAATAGGTAGTAGGAAACATGAACTCATAGAAGAAGACCCTCTCCCTTAGAGATACATCCTGGCAGTTGCACATACAGTCTCCAGTTGTATCCCATTGGGCAGAGCTAAGTCATATGGCCACATTTAACTGTAAAAGCGGCTGAGAAACATGTAGTCTTTATTCTGGACAGCTAAAAATTGGGGTTTATATCACTGTGGAAAAAAGGCAGAATGGAGATTTGGGGGCAATTAGATATCTTCACCAAATACATGGAAGTAAATAAATATAATGGATGATAAATGCTATAGAGACACAAAGAAAATAAGTTTGGGTTTTGTCTTTCTGGAAAGCTATAAAACTCTAAAATTAAACCAGCTTCTTGATAACTCTGCCAAATCAGGGAAATGTTCATACTTCTATGCACTAAGATAATTTTAAATAATGATAAAAATAAAACTGTAGCAGCCAGAGGCTTCATGCATATCACGAACATATCTTTGAAGATCCATCAGCGGCAATCTTCTGAGAATAGTAGTAATACAATTCCTTAGCCTTAGGATTTCAGCATTTTAATCTCCCAATAATTTCACAAGTAATAACAAGCAGTTTACATGACTATTTAAGAATGAAATTAAGGAAACGATTCTCCCCATTTTATTATTAAGAAATGGAAGTCAAGTGATTTAGTAAATCTGTAGTAAAAAACAGAATCAAAACCAAGGCAATGACCTTTAATGATTCCGCATAGTCTAGGACAAACAGGAGTCACCAGCATTTTTTTTTTTTTTTGTAAGAACGAGATAGTATATACTTTAGCCATTGAGGGCATTACACAGGTTCTGCCAAATCTACTCAATTTTGTTATTGTAGCCCACAGGCAGCCAGAGACAATTTGTAAACAAATGAGTCTGGTTGTGCTCCAATAAAACTTTATTTATAAACACTAAAATTTTAAATTAATATAAAGTGTGTCATGAAATGCTCTTTTTTTGATATTTTTTCAAACTTTAAACAATGTAAAAACCTGTTAGCTCATATTGCACAGAAAAACAGGTGGTGGGCTGATTTGGCTGACTCACGCTACTTCACAATAAAATACATGCTCTTGTCTTGAATTTAGGATTCTCAGCATTATGGATCCAGTATTGCTATGGTTTAAATGTTTATGTCTCCTCCAAAATTCATGTTGAAAGTTAATCCCCAATGAAACAATTTTAAGAGGTGGGGTCTTTAGGTGGTGACCGCTCTCAAGGTTGGGATTAGTCTATCATCAAAGGGTTGAGGGAATCAGGCACTTTTCCCTCTGTCCCTTTCATCATTTGAAGACACAGCATTGGTCTCCTCCAGAGGATGCAACAAGGTGCCCTGGAAAGAGAGACTGGGTCCTAAGTAGGCACTGACACCCTGGGACCTTGATCTTGGACTTCTAGCCTCTAAAACTGTGAGAAAATAAAATTTTTGTTCTTTTTCTTTAAAATTAAGTACTACAGCAAAACCAGATTATTAATCTTGAATATTCTCCCACTTTCCCAGCTATGTCTGATGATATGCTATTTAGTCCAGCTGAAACTAACTAACAACATCACAATCTGTTGAAATTTATCCTTTCTTTTGTAATTGCAAAAATACTTCCAAGGAATGAGAACAAGTAACTAAAACTAAAGCCTCTGAGTCAAAATGAGAATACACTTACTCCAAAATCCCAAAACACGTGAAGAAATATAATGTTGAAAAAAGTAGCCATGAAAATCAACTTAAAATGATACTTGACAAAGACCAAAATAAGTATTTTTAGAATGGGTACACATAAATTAAGAGCATTGTTAAAAAAAAAAAAAACAAAACTGAATTTATAAATCTAAAATGCTTATTCAGAGGCTGATAGATGAAGTAGATGATAAATAAGCAGTAGAGATAATTAAAATCTGAACAATTCGATAAGTTTTCTTAATCTATTAATAGGAACAAAACTAAATCAAAATGCAGGTAATAAGAGAATAAGTTTCAAAAAACCTGTTTTAAAATATACGGTAAAAATTTTCCTTCGATTTCAAATCTGATGAGAAGTTATTTTTTAAAATAAATAACTTGAGGATTTCATCTCTTTTCAATGTATAGGATGCAGTAAGCATTAAGATAAAGATCATATCTCATAAACTTAAAATCAAGTCAAGTTGACCCATTACTTTTAATATAATAGACATCTAAAAATTAAGCATTATTTTAAATCTTTCTAAAAACCAAATATGAAGAATCTTAATTCTAGGAAGATCTCTAGTTTTTAAAAAAATTAATTCCAATTCTTTCTGATATGATTAGGAATAAAGCAAACATATATATATAATTATAACACTATATAATTGCTTTTCATAAATATAAATATATAATACATATATAAAAATCCCAATTTATGTTTTCATTTCCAGGGATAAAAATAAAATTTGGTTCTTTAATTTATATGTTTATTTTATATCTATAGTTGTATATATACATTTATTTCCTACATATATCTCAATATAGGAACTTACAAATTTGATTTTAGTATTTTAAAGGTTTCTAATGATTAATTTCTAGTTCTTAACATAACTGATTGTTGAGGAACTCAGACCACTTGAAAATAATTTCAATAAAAGAAAATATTCAAGCAAAATAAAAATTAACATAATTTAATTGTGGTACCTATGATATAAAATTATTTTGAATAACAATAAAGTAGGTTAATTTTAGACATGCTCTAAACTCTATATAAGTAATAGTTATCATAAAAATATAATGCTTTTGATAATACAGTATTAGATTAGATACTTCATCATTTATCAGAATTCTGAAAAACACTACTCAGAAATACATATTTATATGTATTGCATAACCAAATGAAAACATATAAAAATAAAGTGACAAAATTCTTAAAGTTACTTAAAGGAGATACAAGAACAAATTTTCATTGCTCGATGTTGAATCTGAGGTTATACAAATATAAATTACAGAGTTTACAAAGCAATAAATACACATTTCATTTTTTCTACAAATGAAATATATTTTTGCAAATTACTTTCTGCTGCCAAGAATAGTTTTCATAATTTCAGAGCTTTGCTATTCTTGTTGCAATTCCTCCTCCTCCTCTTCCTCTTCCTCTTTCTTCTCCTTCCTTCTCAGCCCTTCCCCTTCTCCCTTCTTCTTCTTTTTATATGTGCTTCAATTAAATTACATTATCTTATGCACCATACTATATATGTGTATATATGATATATGTAAAGAATATATATTCTTTTCAAAATAAAAGGGAAATTATGCTTTTGAATGCAATGATACTAAATCACTTCCCCAACTAGTACTTCTGATATGTTGATGTCAACTTTATATTAAATTATGAACAGAAACATAATTTATTTCTGAAGTATATTTCAATAGCTTTATACACCCTCAAAGGCAATATTAAAAAATCGACTTACGTCTTCGGTATCTTGATAATTCTCTAGTTTAGGTTGAAAGATTTATTGATAAATTGACTAAAGAAAGCTAACTTAACCTGTAAATACTGACTAATGGCTTCTATTTTGCTTAGGATACAGACAGTTAATCCATGCAGCATGATTTTCCCTGCTTAATTCCTAAATTCCCTTAATCTTTATAGTTTTCTAACAGACTACTAATTAATTTGACTGAATAAGATTAGAAAATGTTTAACGTTTACTAAAGTGTTGAAAAAAGTAAAATGGAGAATAAAAACGTCAAGTTTTTACATAACATTTCAAATGTAGCTGTATTAATTCTGGCTCTTCAATGTTTTTGATCCATCTTTATAAAAATGAATGCAATAAACAATTCAATTGCTTAAATGTCTAAAATGCAATTGTGTAAAAATAAATGGATGTTTCATGTCATCAACATATCCCTGATCTTTTCCGTTGCTAAGAAACACATGACCAAAATCTATAATTTCTATATCTATTTCTGCATTCTCTTAGTGGTGAGGTAGTAGAAAATGCTTTGCAATTGGGAAAATAAGTTTCCATTTCAATCCTTCTATGGCATGCTTTTCCACACATTGTCTTGCTCTGTATTTTCAGCTTTCAATGATATCTATGATGTTTTTTTAAAAAATACTCTTTCCTATTCTAATCATACAGTGTTCACAAGTCTTGCCTAGAAGATTCTTTATATTTCTATTGTCCATGAAACTTAAGATGTCAAAGTTATTATTGGATACCTAAACTTATATGTCTGACAGTTGTATTTTAAACAAAACTTCTCTGCTAAAATTTTGTCATTCCATTTTGTAGTGGTTGACTAGGATGAACCTCCACAAACAGTAAAAATCTTAGGTAAAAGTGAAGCTATACTCAGCTTTTCAAACCACTCCAGAATATTTCTGTCTTCAAATTACTAGTAGCAGCATCATCTTTTCTAAAGATGGTATTATAAAAAAAAAAAAAATGAAAACTCCTATGACAAAGTTCAAAGATAATAATAAAATTAGGAAGCAGCTATAACTTGGGAAGCAAACAATTTTATTACTTTTCCCCATAATCCATTATTTAAAATTAAAGAGCTAACTGTACTGTAACACAGAATTTCGAATTTCAACTTTTTGATAAATTTGTTCCCAGTAGGATACGTGTGAATAGGATGTATGTAAAGTGGAATGTTTACTAAGACAAAAAAGAATTCTCTATATAGAGACATATACTTCAATTTTCTCTTTCTCTCTTCATGTGTGTGTGTGTGTGTGTGTGTGTGTGTGTGTGTGCATGCGCGCGCGCGCGAGTACGTGTGTCTAGTGAACAAATGTGAACCTGAAAAGAGGCAGTCCTTCATGATAGATTTCAGTTGGCTAACTGGGCATAAATTGTAAATAGAGCCAAGGAGCTATTTGCTGACTAGGGGTCACACACATACTTTGAGTTCCTCGAAACCCACAGCTCTGTTTAACATTGGGACTTTCCGAGTTCACCTGGACCAACCAATCAGGGCTCAGTTGAATCAATTAATCAGGACTCATCTGTATCAACCAATCAGAACTCAGCTGTGTCAACCAATAGGAACTAAGTGAATTTGAACTTTTTATTTGCATAAACAACCTGGGCAGGAACTTTTTCTATAAACCTAAACCGTCCCTTCACTCTCTGGAAAGAACCTTTGGTTTTCGCCAGAGGCTGGGGCTCGCTCACCTGCTTGCAAACTTTAAATGGGAACAAAGTCTTTTTCCTCCAGATTATTTTTTCAGAGAACTTTTTTTTTTCCTTTCGAGGAACCTATGTGATGCCAATATTGGTTTAATTTCTAATGGTTTGATGTTTGCTAGAATTACACTTAGGAGCCAATCTGAAGCCCACAGACAAATTTTGAACATGTTTAATAATGTCAAAGACCCATTACAAGAATGCCAAATTGAAAGTTAAACTCAGTTTTTATCTTTATATTCTCTATGATTTATATACTGTTTAAAATTGTGACTTGATGTTAAAAAGCAATTTACAGAATGGGAAGACATTTCCAAAGTATATATTTGAGAAAGGACTCAGGTCCAGATATAATATATAGATATTGTATAAAAGAAATTTAAAAAATATAAAAAGAAGTCCTACAAATCAGTAAGAGATATAAAACTGAATGGAAAAATGCACAAAGTATTGCAACAGGCTCTTCCCAAAAAAGCATACCGAAATGGCCAATAAGCACATGAAAAAGTGTCCTGTTCCATTACTTTTTGGTAATGTAAAATTAAATTGAATATATTATACAACTGGATACCCATATAAACGGTGAAAATAAAAAATATTGACAGTTAACAAATTAACAAATTTTGTTAATGATACAGAGGAACTTGAATTCTCATATTTTACCAAGTAGCTTGTAGAATAACTCAAACACCATGGGAAAACTGCTTGTAAGTTTCTTCTGAAAAATTAAATATCTGGACATCTTGTAAGTCAGCAAGTTCACTCGTGTGTGTGTGTGTGTGTGTGTGTGTGTGTATGTGTATGTGTATACCAAACAATAAATACCCATTAACAAGTAATGGTACAAATTGTGGTATATTCATTCAATGGGTCATATACAACAGTAAGAAGAACATAGTATTGATACACACAAAAATATAGATTAATTTCAACTTCATTAGTCTGAGTGAAAAAAATTCACATACAACAAAGAAAATACTATATGATTCTATTTATAGGAAGCTATTAGGTGATGAAAGAATTCAAAATAGTGCATACTTCTAGGAGGATGATTGGCAGAGTAAGAGGGTGCCATCTGGAATAATGGATATGTTATATATTGGTGGTAGTTTTATGATATATACATATATAAAAAGTCATTTAATTTTATTTATTAAGATCTGTGCATTTTATGCTATGCAAACTTTACCTTAATAAAATCATCTTCTGGGGTTACTAAAAATACTTTGATAAGCAATAAACGTAATGTTAAGTATCATCGTGGTTGGGATTATTTTGTTGATATTACGGTTTTTGTTTGTCATTAAGGGGGGGAGGGGACGGGCATATGCACAATGAGTGCGCACTCCCCGTGGAAAGGAAAAAAAAAATAGAGTAGGCTTTAATTGCCTTTGCACATAAATCAATCTCTAAGAGCTCTTTGAGAATCATTATGTCTTCCACACCTCTCGGGAAATGTGTGCATTAACATAACCTAATACCTGTGTAAGTCAATATGCATGCCTCCATTAACTGTAGCTCCATCAGTTTTTTCAAAGCTGTTGATCCCTTGTTAACCGAAGGAACACATCATGGGAAAATGTCTCCTCCAAGCAGCTCTAGGAGTGCCTATGTGCACTAAAAGAACTATCATCTTTCACTCCTTCACCGTTTACTGTGCAGGGCTATGGACATAAAATGATTTGGTGTCTGACTGCAAGGGGTTCAAGATCCGGTTTTCAGCTCCCGGTGACCCGGTAGGCTTCTGGTCCTTTTTGCACCTTGACCAGGCTTAGTCTTCCAGCTAAGGGTCACCAGAAAGCCACTCCCATCTAATCCCCTCTTGGCGCCAGGCTCCATGATTGCATTGGCCACACTGCGTGGCCTCCATCCACTCAGCGCTCAGAGTTGAGAACTGGCAGAGACAGCAGAGAGGTGGAAGGGGAGATGAGATATAAAAACCATAAATTCAGGGTGGGATAAAAAAATCTATAAATTCTGAATGGGATTGATGTAAACTTTGATGTCAGAACCCCAACATACGGGGTATCTGGGAAACCGGAACAACTTGCAGGCAGAGGGGCGGGCAGAGGACTTTCACCAACAATGAGAAAAATCACCCCACCCCACCCCCCTCCAAAGTCAGGAAAGGAGGCTTCTTGCTCCTTGGGAGAGCGATGAGCGCATCTGGCAGCCTCAGGTCTCTGAGCCCAATGTCACTCAGGGTGGTAGCTCTGTTGGTTTACCCCAGGTGCGAATATCAAATGCGCTCCCTGCTGGAGAGGCTGGTGGGGAGCTGGTGCAAAGACAATAGACAAAAATAGCACCAGGAATAAGAGAGAATAGCCCCAGCTGCCGCCTGCAATATAGGAGCCTCTTCCCCTTTCCATCAAAGTGACTTGCTAATGAAGGCTGTTCCCTCCTGTGAAGAGAAAGACCCATAAGGGCTTCAGAGCATGTCTGTGAGGGCGGAGGGCTTGGGACTCGCGCCTTGGTTCTCGGTTTGGGTGACTTGCCTGGACTCTCTGGACTGGAGTGGTTGACATGAGGGAGAAAGCGGCACTGTTGGCACTGGGGGATGAAAACCAGTCATCAGCGACAGTGAAATGATGGCATTTGTGTCGTGAATGTGATGGCGAATTAAGCAGAGCCAGAGCTATGTGGAGAGGTGTCAGGCCGCTCTGTACCTGGGCACTCAGTGTTGGGTCACCGAGGCCCAGGACAACTGAGTTTCTGGAAAATATTTCTGCTTTCCACTCTGATTTGAGCCATTAACTTGATTCATTTCACAAATTTAGTGGAAACTCACTGAGATGCCTTTTATCTGAGAAGGATCAGATTTTCCAAAGTGTTAAAAAACTTGAAATTCTGATGAAGATAATACTCACTATTATTTTTAACCCTCATATGATTGTGTCTTAAATCACAGTCACAATAAATGCAAGTGCTCAGTGTGCTCAAAAGTGTACTTTTTCTCAAATAATTTGCACAATTAGGGGGGAGAAAAATGGCGGAGTTAAGATAGCCTCCCAGTTCCCTGCCTCCAGAGAAAGAGACGTAGATATTGGTCTGCTACACACAACCGGATCGCTCTCCTGCAAAAACAGCGAGGTGAATCGGTGGAGATTCAGCGGGGGACACAAAAATCTGGAAAAAGAATAAGGCGAACGGGAGATTGGAATGCAAAACCTGGAAAGTGCGGACAGACAATAGAGAGTGGAGCGTGAGACGGCGGCGCCAGCCTGGCCAGTAAGTGCACCGGGATAAGTCCCTCATGAGACAGTCTAGCTTACCCACTGACTTACAAGCCCACTGAGAGGCAGGGGCTTGTGTGAAGTGGATGTAGAATTGTGTCAGGAAATGTGGGGCTCAGCGGTGAGGGAATATGAGCTGGAAGCAACTTGAACTTCCCGGAGCTCCGTCAGAACTGCACCAGACAGGGGAGGAGCTGGTCTGGGCTAGCTCCGTACGCAGTTAGGAGTCAGGAAGCTGGTCTCTGGCACCCAGTGGGTCCTGAACAGGGATGCGATTACTGAGTAGAGGACTCTAACCTGGAAATTGCCGCTGGCGATTGGGACTGCTCAGGGTGGGCCAGTAGGAGCGAGAGCTATTGCTAGGACTGGCGTGAGATTGGGGGAGGGAGACATAAAGGAGACAGTGGAGCACCCTGGTGACTCGACTGACGCCCTGATCCGGTACGTCCCAGCCCCTGAGCGGCTCCCTCTGGAGCCAGCGCCCTGGGGGCGGGCCAACGCCAGCTCAGGGCCCACAGCAGTTCGCAGTATGGTGTGGATCGGCTTCTTTCCCCCAGCATGGGAGCCCTCACAACCAGCTCGGCCCTTCCAGCACTTAAAGTCAATCAGCCAGGCCCGATTATTTGAGTGGTGAATTCTGAGTGCCTCCTCAGCTGAGAGGGTAAGACGCCTGTGGAAGCCGAAGGCGTGGGGGTGTTGGGCAGACTGGTGAGCCAGTCCCTCCCCCTGGCCAGCGTCTTTTGCATAGCCTGTGAGCTTGCAGCAACGAGACATAAAAAGCCACTCCCCCTCTGCGACAAGCGCCAGTACCTGGGGCCTTGGCACTGACCAATAGCTGACAGCCCAGTGACTTTCCTTGCCAGACCGGTTCAGGTCATCCAGTAGGATTGCATTTCTGCTTCCGGTCAGCTACCAACAGAGAAACCTATGACTAGGGAATAAAAATCCCAGCAAGAGACCAAAACAAGCTCCCCAAGTAACCCCTCCCATCAAGAGAACCCTGGACAACATACTAGCAGCTCCCTCTAGTGGCAGAACAAAACAAAGCAACAGCAGATCCAGATGGGAAGGACCCAGTGAAAGATTTCTGGAAGTATGAAAAATCAAATGGAAAGCACACCCCCAAAGAGGAACACCAGCTCTCTAGCAATGAACACTAACCAGGTCCAGAATACTAAAATGACAGAAGAAGAATTCCAAACATGGATTGTAAGTAAGCTCAATGATATGCAAGGAAAAATGGATAGCCTTCACAAGGAAATCACAAAAAAAAAAAAATCCAAAACTTGGAAGAAAAATTCACTAAAGAAATTAAAATATTAAAGAAAAATCAAACCAAACTCCTGGAAATAAAAGACTTATTCAGGGAACTTCAAAACACTGTGGAAAAGCCTCGAGAACAGGGTAGATCAAACAGAAGAAAGAATCTCAGAGATTGAAGACAGCTCCTTCCAAATGAATAAGTCAGTCACAGACATTGAGCAGAAAATAAAGAAAAAAGAAACAAGTTTACAGGAAATGTGGGATTCTGTGAAAAAACCAAACCTGCGATTGATCAGTCTTCTGGAAAACGAAGAAGAAACTACGCAAGGGATGGATAACCTATTTGAAGATTTAATAGAGGAGAATTTCCCAGGCCTTGCTAAAAATCTAGATATACAGATACAAGAAGCGCAGCGGACCCCAGGGAGATTCAATGCAAACAGAAAGACACCACGTCACGCAGTCATCAGATTGAGCAAGGTAGCCACTAAAGAGGCCCTTCTGCAAGCGGTAAGGCGAAAGAAACAAGT